>JAVJIF010015234.1:0-56459 GCA_038442645.1 Agave tequilana | reverse complement strand
TTGGCTGTAAAAGATGGTAGCTCAATCAAGACATATAGTAAATAGCGGCGTATCATCCTGCTGAAAGCAGAGCTGATACCAGGATCTTATGTGATGTCTAACTCTTCAGTCATGAGTTACCCTCCTTAGGACTCTAGAGGAACCTGTGCGTCAAGTAATGATTTTCTCACAATTTTAGGGTGACTCGTAACAATCACCTCACTGTCGACTGCAAATTCGTGCCAACTTGCTATATGGATATGCGTATAATTTGTAGTTTTCATTGCTATTTACTAACTTTGTAGTGAAATCATCATGTGCAATATGCAAATGCAATGCGGTAGACACTCTAGGTATAACTCTTAATGATGGAAAAAGGAGATATATGTGATACCTAGGATGGCACACATTGAGCCTCGCTAATGATAAACTGGACTCAGGAATAAACTCTAAACATCAGTAAAAGAAGAAGCACTAGAAACCATATATTGGATCATAGCAAATTACTCAGATGACTCACTAGAAAATGACTTAGTAGAACGACCATAAACCATATTCAGTACGAGGGACTCAAATGGCCCACTAGATGTAACGATGCTCGAATTAACTGTCTCATGATCAATCTCATTCTCTATCTAATGTGTGACAAATGAATAACTAGACATCTGACTAGACGCACTAGACTCCACTAATTAGGCACAAAATCACTAGTATCATGAACATGAGAATATACAGTTAATGGTGTACCAGACCCGATTATCACATCCACTACTTCACTAGTACCCTCATAGGAAGCATGACCCTCATCAAGAATTGGTGTATCAGAGCCAACTGATATATCTTTAATTATATTAGTAGTCTTAGAAGGAACGTGAACATCCTTAACAACGTTCGAGCCGTTCACACCACCACTAAGTACAATACTAACATGTCAACTCTTCGAGGGGCACTGATAATCATAATGCTTATATTCCTCACACTTAGAACAGCGGGTCTTAGCATTGACTAACCTTTTGAAAGTCAAGTCTATCTTTAAGACAACATCAAATGCCTCTTCAATGTTGTCCAAATTATAAGAGCCAGTGATCATAGCACACTTTATTTTAGATTTTAAGCTTGAAACAATCTAGTTATCGTCTGGAATGGTGCTCTCTCATGTCACAACGACAGTGTAAGCCTTCAAATGTGGCTATGTAATCCTGAACGGATATCTGACCCCGACGGAGGTTGTATAATTGGTCTAAGAGGTAATTATTCCTATAATATTTGAGAAAGTACTTCTCTGTAAGCTTTTTCTTACATTTCCAAGACTCTAGGAAACTCTACGTCTCATGCAATCTCTTTACCGACTCTGGTAACTTCTAGCCTACGCTACAGGTTTCCTCCTAGCAAATAGACTCTAGCGACATCAGATAACCCATACCAATCATGGTAGCACTCAATATCGGTTAAATAGTCTCAAAAACGCTAGGACTACAGTAACCATTAAATTTTAGATTGCACGCTATTTGCTCTTTTTAGCATGCCAATCACGAATACAGTTACCTTCATAGTCACCTCTAGTACACGCCCAATATTGATTAGTTATGATGGCTACAAACGCAAAATCAAGCAAACGAGCAGATGTAACATAATTTTCTAACTCAAATAAGACTACATGCATGAGCTAAAATGAGGCAAATAAAATTTCTAAAAGTTTTGAGTCCTAAATGTTATTAATGCAACCCTGCAAATGATAAGAATACAAACGATGCTGTAACCCACTAGATAGAAGTAAGTACAATTCAGCTACAAATTATTGCAGTCCATTAATTGTAAGTAATAGGTAATTGATAATTCAGTTCAAGTTGGATTTTACTTGAGGGCTATGAAGCACGGACAATTCAAAGTGAGTGCCGTGTCGGTGTCGGACACGTGTCGGATATTGACACTTGCATGACACTTGCCCGACATGCATCGTACACTCAGAAGTCATGTCAGATTTTAAATAACCATAAAATCGTGTGTCGACATAGTGTCCAATGCCATGTCGATATAAAATAAAATTTAAGATTATGTTTTAGATACCTAAAAGTCACATGTCGCTTAAATAAATATGAAAAAAATGTCTCTTTGACATAAGCAAATATGTTAGTAGAATCTATACATATCACGAACTAAGTGAGGTATTAGTTAGATTTTTTTCTGATTTTATTTGTTACTTTATTAGAAGCTATAGATGTAAATTATTTAGATTTTATTTTGTTTTTCATTTTACCTTTAATAAAACGCATCCTATTCACTACGGGTTTTGATATGTATATACTTACACACATTCATATAATTATATCACCATGTTCTGTATCCAACATTTTAAGAATTTACCGTGTTGCCGTGTCCGTGTCGTATCCGTGTCTCGTGTCCGTGTCCATGCTTCATAGCCTGAGGGATGGGTCATTCACGCCCAATGTAGGATTCCTCTAGGATTCTTCTAAAAAAATGCCCACAACTGAGGGCTGAAAATCACACACAAGGTTTTGGAACAGTAGTAGTACGAGCTGGGAGAAGACCGTCTCAAAACGGTGCAAATCAGGCTCGAATTGGACCTGAAACAAGCTCTGGACTGCTGCTGTAAATGAGCTAGCTCAGTGAGTCAACTTAGACCGAGTTAGAGTCAACGCGGCTTAGTTCACTAAGTCAACTCAGTTTGAGTTGAGTCAGCTCGGAGTCTGATCATTGAGCCGATGATGTCAGCAGGGAGCAGGGAGCCAATGACGTCAGCAGGGAAAGCCGATGACATCAGCAGCGGCTTGAGTCGACTCTGTAAACGGGTTCAGATTTGGGTTTGAAACGGGTCTGGTCGGTTTTCATATAAACACGAAGCGAAATTCAGATATTATTTTCTCCTCGATATTGAAATGGCGGCGCTAGCAAGGACAACAACAGTGGTGGCAAGGAAGGACGACGACGATGGCGACAAAGGAGGTGATGGCGAAGATGGAGGAGCTTCAAGATTAGAGAGACAGAGATGGCGGTGGTGGATTTGGATCTTGTTGAATATGAAAGTGGTGACGACAATGTCAACACGGCCTTGTGGCGCTGATGAGGGTGATTGAGATGACGATGAAGATGAAGATGGAGAAGACGAGGTGATGCTGGCGACGGTTGAAGATGAGGGTAAGGCGACGCTGAATGGATGACTTCTTCGTCGATGAGAGGCCTGGCAATGTTGGATTGTTGCAGGAGTGCTGTCGACGACGAGGTATGCTGCAACCGACAATGATGATGGTGACGCAGGGGTGTTGCCGATGGGTTTGGGCAGGAAGGAGGAGGAGGTGTAAGAGCTTTCCGATCTGAGGGAGAGGTGGCGAAGGCGACGGTGGGCGGGCACTGTGGTGGGAAGGCCGTGCGACGGTGGAGGAGATCGGTTAGGGTTCGGGTAGTTGCGTTTGGGAGAGGAAGGGAGAACAGAACAGTGTAGCCTTGATTTTTTTTTTTTTTTTGATTTCATATATTTTTAGTTGGATTTTTGGAACAATGATTTTTTTTAATAAATCTAGGTTTTTTTTTTGGGAGAGATGAGATGAAAAAATTGAAGGGGATTGAATCAAAGCTCTAATACCAAAATTGATGTAAAATGGAATGGATAATAATTACCTTCAAACCAAAAAAGAAATTAGGCTCTCTAAAGATGATAGAAAAAGAGAATTAGGGTTTAAGAAATAAAAAGAATAGTAAAATTGGATAACTTGGGCTTCACACCCATTGTACCAGGGCTTCACTCCCCCCCTTCCACTACGGCTCAAGAACTCAAGACTCAAAATTTTAACTAAAAATTTTTAATTCATTCATTGTCTACCATAAGAGAAGTCTAAGACCTATTTATAGGCTTTATAAAAGTCTGATTCCCAGATATAACAGATGTAGTGCTAAAAACACAATAAAAGAAACAACTATACTCAAAATAAACTAAGGCATAAAACAACTAGCAGCTGGTGTGATATCCTCTCATGTATTCGCATTCTTTATATCTAAAGTAAATCAAAAATTTATTGGATCACATTTATAAAACCATGTCAAAAAATATAGCTTAGTCGAACTTGCCAACTCGCTGATTTCTGCCTACATTTGCCACAATCTTGAGGACCTTTCCAATTCAAATGGCCATC
Source organism: Agave tequilana (assembly GCA_038442645.1). Classification (NCBI taxonomy): domain Eukaryota; kingdom Viridiplantae; phylum Streptophyta; class Magnoliopsida; order Asparagales; family Asparagaceae; genus Agave; species Agave tequilana. Next base: position 52,332 of record JAVJIF010015234.1, on the reverse strand, counting down.
CAATTTTATTAATAGATCTACTAGCTATCATTGCCCAGTGTCATGATAGACCCGTAAAGCCTTTTCAGTAGCATCAGTTTTGAGCCAATAGATGTATAAACAAGTATTCTTGTTTCTTGAAACACAATACGGTAAATGTTTGAGTCGAGAAAACTTGGCTTCAAGTTACACATTGATCTTCTTGACCTTAAATCAAAGGGTAAACTCTCAGTCTGAAGACTTGAAAAGTGCAGCATCCACCTTTTCTTCAAACATCCACCTTATGCACATTCCTTGCAGTCAAGAACCTTTGGAAAACATAATGTTGATTTGGTCTCACCAGTGTGGCTTCATTCACCATGTACCTTGTGTTGCACAATTAGGTACGACCAATTACAATACATGCTGTAGAAAAATCTTACATCAGAAGAGTTCCAGGGATTTTAGGTTGCTTTAAGGCTAGAGAGGGAGCAAGATATGATTTTTATGAAAAAATGATGGAAAACAACATATACAAAGGGAGAGGTGAGTCTAGGAACCTTATGTGGATTGCAAGTTCTTTCTCTTTCTGTTTGGCATAACGCGTGGAGTGTAGCCTCTTTTCTTCGACATGTACTCGAAGGAGTCAGAACTGTGAGGTTTAGCACTGAACTATGTCATTTAAGCGTGCATTTCAGAATACTTCTGATTTAGTTATGTTAGCCGAAATAAATCTCAGATAATTCTTTTCTTACATCTTCTGTATCATTTGTTCTTCATTTGTAGGCCAGATAATTACCATATGGACAGTGGATTTGATGTTCTATGATGTTTGTGCTGATTTGGATTTACTTGTCTATGGTACCAGGTTAATCAATTTAGGTTCATGTGCAATACATTTCTGAAATTGAAATGGAACTATATTTGATTCTTGAAAGAGCAGTTCATTTTATGTATTAGCTTGAATTAAATAGTCTGCTTTATGGTACTTGATAGTTTTATTTGTTTTATTAAATATAAATATCTACGTGTAGGTGCATTCTCATGTGGATATATATAACTTTAGTGATAATACATGGGGAGGAAGGTTTGATATGCCTAAAGAAATGGCCCATTCACATCTAGGGATGGTAACAGACGGAGATACATTTATGTAGTTACTGGGCAATATGGACCACAATGTAGAGGACCTACAGCTCGCAACTTTGTCCTGGACACAGAGAAGAAAGAGTGGAATGATTTACCTCCGTTACCTGTACCGAGGTATGTTATTAAATGATTAATGTGCCAATCATCTGCAAAGACATACTAATAATTACCAGTACCAGTTAACCTGTAGCTTTTTTATGTGCCATGCTTTATAACTTGTTGCCAAGCAAGCCATTTGTCAAACAGGCTTCTTTATGTCCCTTTAGGGGCATCCAATGAAAGCTTTTTTATTTCTTAAACTGTTAGTTTATGTTTCTTTAGTGGAGCTTTTACATTTTTGGCATAGCCATAATTCAATTTTACAAGTCTAGGTCAAGAATTCTTTATATTTGACACACTTTTTTAATGGAATTTCTAAACACTATTCAATTACTATGTTGAGAACGTAAATGTAGTTACCACTATGCAAAAAAATGCAAAAATGAATCAGACTTGTGGAGACCCATTCTCTCTCTTTTTTTTCCCAACACAATTTGTGGGGAGTTTTTCTAGGATTCTGCAAGTTAGCGTACCAAAAGTGGAAAATTTTACTAACTACACCATAAGCATAAAAAGAATTTTTGCTATGCCAAATTGTTAAAAACATTTCCTCAGATCTTGCCCCCTCTTCTCAATATTACACGAACTTCTTTACTTCATCCCTTCAGATTCTTTTTCTGTATGAATTCCTTTCATTATCTTCAAATCAAACATATGGGACACCCTTCTTATGTCCATATTTCCATGGTAGGGATTTCGACACTAATTTAGAGGGTTGATGTGTTAGGTGGTGTCTGGTCATAGAATTTGGTCTGAACCTTTGTGCTATATAGCCTACCCGGAATGATTCAGAAAGGCCTTTATGATGATAGCAGTGGTGGTGATATGCGTTAGCTTAGTAATCTGCTTCCTTTTATTTCATTCAGGATCTTTGAAAATTTTCCATTAATAAAATGCTTGTTGGTTTAAAAAGGATTTATCTATGTATTACAGATATGCACCGGCAACCCAGTTATGGAGAGGTAGACTGCATGTAATGGGTGGCAGCAAGGAGGACCGTCATGAGCCTGCACTGGACCATTGGAGTCTTGCAGTAAAGGATGGCAAAGCTTTGGAGAAAGAATGGCGAAGCGAAATACCAATACCTCGTGCGGTCCTCACAGGTCTGTGGATATGCCCCCCCCCCCCCCCCCCCCCCCCCAAACCAACCCAACCCCAAAAAAAAAAAAAAAAAAACTCACATGCACAAAATACGGAATAATGTGGTATCTATGCCCCCTCAGTTTATCTGTGAGTCTTCGTATTGTCTTAAATAGATGCACCATACTTGTGAGAGGGAAACCCCTTCTTCGTACCAGATTATAGTGTTGCCAACATATGCTTATTGTTCTAGTTGAGTCTGAAAATTTGGCATAGCAATTCTATTTATGTTGCTTTACTGGCTTTTGTTTATCTTCAAATGTGGAAAATACATGTGCTCTCAATCTGATTCCCTTTTGATCTTTTATTTTGAAACTCTAACCAATAATTCAGTTCATATTTGACACTAGAATTCATGTTATTGGTGTCATTTTCTGTTCACATTGATGATAGCATTTCCTGTGCATATTCTAAATTGTGTTCCTTGAACGCTAGTCTTGCGTTGTATGCAAACCAAGTAGCTTTTTACATATCGAGGCTGTTGGATTATTTTACTGGACTCGGATGATAAGTATCAGGTGTGTCTCATTGCTGCCTTCAACCAAATTGGGTGCAAAAAACCTACTATTAGGTCTCACCTTGTTGTGGGACACTAGGACACGCGACAGTTGTGATGCCAATTGTTGAGACAAACAATCGGATTACGACACCAATGTTGTACACGCCCAAAATCGTGATTGACGATGTGGAATAGTGGCAATATGTAATCCTTGAAAAAGAAAACTATTGTCGAGCAAACTAGTAATACCAAGACAAAAGAGTAGAAAAGAATGAGAGAATTTAACATGGTTCAACCCAAACTTGGCCTACGTTCACGGAGAGAGAACTTGAGAGAGTTTTATTAATAAACTTGGTACAAGAGATCTAACCTTCCCCTTAATTTTCACAAGAGTATACACCTTTCCCTTGAATCTTATAAGATTACAAGAGTATTCCTTCTCTCTATGCACCACCATCTTCCTCTCTTTCTTGGCTTCTTGATTTTTTTCTTCGTGTTACAATGTACTAGGTGACAATCTTTATTTATAGAGTTTTACAATTCAAACCCTATTAGGACTATGAGATGATTTTGCCTGTCAGAGGCTTGAAGAACTTGATCAATCTTTTTAGGAGTTGATCTTCTTGATCTAGAAAAATTTTGGACCCTTTAAACTTTAGAAACAAACCTTCATTGAATACAAACTGAATCCTATTCGAACTTCTCCAGAAAAAGAAACTCGAAAACGCTCAGATACCTCATTAGTCGACTAGTCCACCCAATAGAGAGCTGGGTATCTCAGTCGACTCGACTGTATAGTCGACCAGTCCTTCATATTAGTCAACTAGCTCCTTGTATTGTCTACTAGTCTCTGCGTTGCTCTTGGTTTGCTTCAAGCCTTTGTCTTCTCCAATTCAATTGGATCTCCTTCGACCATCATCTCTTCTTGAAAAACACGACAAAATCCCAACAATCTTCATCTTAACTTGCTTTTTCAAGCCTTTAGCAAAACACTTTGAAAATTTTAGATTATTACCTTGATTCTTTTCTTAATTGTAACTGTACCGTGAAGCCTTTTACTCTTGCCCCCTCTCCCTGAGGCCTTTGACTGAATTACCGCCAAGCCTTGAGCGTACTCGGACCTCACCCGAATGCATCCTTTCTCTTTCCTGCAACACTTTGACGTGGTTCATATCCTATCACAGTCTTTCTTGAAGCTCCACATCGCGATGAGCTCCCTTCCAAGCTTATCCCTGAGTTTCCTTCTTCAGCTTATATATCCTCCATTCTTCTCTCCTTCCAGGATTATCCTGTCTCATTAACTAAATGTGATGACGTCTTGTTGCACCTGAATCTGACTTCTTCTTCCTCGAGCACCCCTATGAAGATTGTACCGTGCCTTCGGGACTTACCAGATTGCTTCTAGAGCACGCACCGTTCCATCTCTACATGCAACATTGATTGTTCCAGTGCCGATGACCTTACAAGCCGAGCCATCCACCATTTTGACTGTCTCTTCCTGCTTTGCAACTAATGAGTTGAATATCTCCTGATGAAAACATACATGAACCGTACTATCAGAATCAAATATCCAGGCTTTACCTTGAGAAGTATTGTCTTTAGTGTAGGAAGCCATTAATACTTCGATGTCAACACCATTCATTGCTATGTCTGCCCCGCAGCTTGCCCCTTCTTCAACCAGTCTTGCCGATGCTTGCAGTCCTCCTTCTGCTGACCTTCCTGTGGATAAAAGTGACGTGCATTCGACGAGCCCAGACTTTTCTTTCTGTCTTCTCTTTCTTTTCTTCCCGTGACCATCAAACCCGATCCTTCCTGCATAACTTGATTTGGCCTTTTTCTGATTTCTTTAGATAAAAGAGTTGACGTGATCTCTTCTAAGAGTTTCCTTACCGCAGAGCATGGTGATAACGATGTGATCGTATGGCTCTGGAAGCGAACTGAGAAGTATCAACACCTTATCCTCGTCAATCTTAACATCAAAGCTAGCAGCTCGCTGATGACCTTGTTGAAGAAGTTTAGATGCTCTAACACTGTTGTCCCTTCCTTCATACGTAACCCATATAGTTGTTTTTTGAGATTGCTTGTTGGAGATGCTCTTTGTCATATATATATATCATTTCTAATCTTGACCACAAACTCGTAGGCATTTCTTCATACCATTACGTTGTTCATTACCTCGTCTGGAGATATAATTAGATCGTGCTTGTCGCTTTCAGATCCATCTCCTCCCAAGCCTCATCGACGTATTTACAGGTTTTGCTGACTTTTCCTTCAAGGTTTTGTAAAGACCCTGTTGCACCAATAACGCCTTCATCCTCTTTTGTCAATTGTCATAGTATCCTTTGCCATTGAACTTCTCGACCTCGAATTTGGTCGCATAACTTTCAATCTTTGACATATCGCCTCATCGTGAACCTGTAGCTCTGATACCAATTTTTATGGGACAACTACAATTGTGATGCCAATTGTTGAGACTAACAATCGGGTTACATCACTAAGTGTTGTACACGCCCAAGACAGTGATCGACGTTGCAGAACCGTGACAATATGTAATACTTGCAAAATAAAACTATTATAGAGCAAACGAGCAAAACCAAGACAAAAGAGTAAAAAAGAACGCGAGGATTTAACGTGATTCGGCTGAAATTTGGCCTACGTCCGCAGGGAGAGAATTTGAGAGAGTTTTATTAATAAACTTGGTACAAGATATTTAACCTACTCCTTGATTCCTATAAGAGTATTCACCTTCCCCTTGAATCCCACAAGATCACATGAGTATACCTTCTCTCTATGCACAGTTACTTTCCTCTCTTTTTTTGGCTTTCTGATTTTTTTTCCTGCGTGTTACAATGTATTAGGTTACAATCTTTATTTATAGAGTTTTACAATTCAAACTCTATTTGGACTATGAGATGATCTTGGCCGTCAAATTCTTGAAGAACTTGATCAATCCTCGTAGGAGTTGATCTTTTTGATTTAGAAGATTTCTAAATCCTTTAAACTTTAGAAACAAACTTTCATGGAATACAAACTAAATCCTATTCGGACTCTTCCAGAAAAGGAAACTCGAAAACGCTCAGACACCTCATTAGTCGACTAGCCCCATCAGGCTAATCAGCTAGTCCACCCAACAGAGAGTTGGGTATCTCGGTCTAGTCGACTGCATAGTCAAGTAGTCCTTCATGTTAGTCGACTGGTCTGTGCGTTGCTCTTGATCTGCTTCTTCTATTTCAACCCTTCGTCTTCTCCAATTCGATTGATTCTTGTTGGGCAATCATCTCTTCTTGAAAACAAGGTAAAATCATAACACACCTTGTGTTGGAGCCCTCTTTTTCTAACTTTGAGGTGCTTGACATTCCATGCAGAAAAGAGTTCTGCACTCTCTGAAGCTCTTGACATACACATTATATTGAAACTTTATATAGTTTACCAGAGCAATACTGTTACCAGAAGCAAGTATTTCATTCAGTTCCGTTGAGGCCAAGTGAAGAATATGGATATAGATGGTTAAGTCAAATAGGACGTTGGGATAGCACCTGAGCTTTATATTTAGCGTTCCTGTCAGATTAGCAATTACTATAACTGGGAAAAAGTCAAGCAATTACGCATCATCAGTAATTGTAAAAGTTCAAGCAGTTACACATCATCTGATAGATTTGCTTAGTCTAACTCCATAGCTGATTGTGACAACAAGGAGATAGGTTCACTCAAGTGGATATGTTAATGTGAAAATGCTAACATATTGTAGGCTTTTGGGAATGAGGAATCTACAATCCTTCATGTGTGTTTGCAAACAATTCATTTAATTCAATGGAATTCAATTATACTTGGCTCTTTGGCTTATATTTTGATTCAGAGATGTCTGCAATTTCCTTTGGCAAAACTGTACCATCCTGCCTCTTTTTCTAGACTCATTCTTGATTTGGTAGATTTGAAGGGTTTCTTTTGGTTGCATGATTTTAAACTGCATGAGCAAAGTATGCAGATTTATATACGGATAGGTGGTCATCGAGGTTTGTTGACTATATTGCCTCATTAGATCATAGTTATCTTAATATATAATTTGACTCAACCTCATATAGGGTGGGATTAGGCACCACGTCTTAGAGGGTAGAGTGACGAGAAAGGTCCTTGTAGTTTCCTCCTGCAATGGAAGATCAACGAAAACTTGCCAAACCACCATGGTCCCTCAAGATTTGAATTTTACAGTTTTTATTTTAATTATTCAGGATGCCACCTTATAAAGGATGGGATTGGCGCATCTTAGAGGATAGAGTTATGATAATGATCTTGTTGTTTCCTCCTGCAATGGAAGATCTATGAAAGCCTGCTAAACCACTATGATCCAAAAATATGATTATTTTTATTTTTATTTTAGTATTTTTGGGATATTTATTTTATGTTTAATCTAGGTGGTTTGAGGATTGGTTTTTTGAGTTTGTTGATGTTTAAATATATATTTTTTCTATATTGCACGCACAGACATGCGACAGATGCATGACACGTCATGACATAGCAACACACTGCAAATTCTAGAAGTTACACGCAAGAGTTAGGCTAAATTACAAATAAATACCATATAGTTTATATATTTTTCAGATAATACCTCGTACAAAATATTTTTACAAGTAAACACCCTAAAGTTTTTCTTACCACACATATTTCTTCCTTTTTACTATATGCTACCTCAAAAATATTAAATTCCCAATTTTTATTTATTTATTTATTAACTAGAGAAGATTGTTGAAAATTGCAGAGATGTTAATAGATCTTATGGAATAGTTGTGAAGAAGATAGTGGTGGAGGTGGTCGTTCTACTAGAAGAGGCGAGAGGAATGGTTAAGGTGGCGGTAGTGAAGGAGGGAGATTAAGTGAATTAGGACTACGAGGGAGGAGATTCTTGATGGTGTTAATGATGATTGAGTTAGTAGAGGAGGAAAACTAAATGGGTTCAATTGTTTTCAAGGTATGAAGATAATGAATGTTGTAATGGGTTCAATTCTTAGGACATTAATTTCTTTAAGGGTATGAAGATGATGGAAGTGGTGGTAATGGTGTAGAATAGGGGAAGTGGTTATGGAGAAGGAAATTGTTGTTGTGTTAATGATGGTGAAGTTAGGAGAGGAAGAAAAGTTGGATTCATTTTTTATGTGAGGGTTTAGCCAAAAGAAAAATTAAAGAGGAAAAAAATTCAAAAAATAGTATAGTGGTGATAATGGAGGAGGAGGAAGAATAGAAGGAAGGTATTTGTGGTGGTAGATAGAAAATAATTTTTTTCCTTATGGTTAGGGTTAAATGAAAAAGGAGATGAATTTGGAGAAAGAAGAAGATGAGAGAAGGGTCATTGAATTTCAACTGGAGGGCAAATCCATCCCATTAATTTAGAAGGCAATAAGCTGTAAAGTCAAAAAAAAAATGTCGGGACATTTTTTCCTGCAAAAAATTCAGTTTACTGGGTATTTATTTGTAAAACGGGTGAATGCTAAGGTATCTATTTGTAACTTAGCTAGAAGTATCATGTTGCATATGTGTGTCACACATGTCTAAGATGTGTGTGTCACGACGCGACTTAACGTCTAACATAGTTTGTTTTAGATTAGCCTTATCCTCGGTTAGTTGGACATTTGCTGAGATTTAGTCTAAATAAGGGGTCTACCATGAGATGGATTGAGGTTACAGCAGGCTACACTTTAAAAAAAAAAAATACTCAATAGAACTTAAAATGACAAAATTCAATATCTGTTTGCTCAACTCTATTACTCAGTCTTGGCAGCCGGGAGCAACAAGACATCCAAAGCACCCACACACCTCAAAGCTTGATTCAAAAGTTCAAATAAAAAATTGTAAAAGTCGGGGCACCACGACCAGGACCTTCAAAACCAACACTCCAAGATTTATGAGAACGGTCTTAGAGGGTGGAGTTATGAGAAAGGTCCTTGTTTCCTCCTGCAATGTAAGATCTGTAAAAACCTGCCTGACCATCATGGTCCCCCAAGATTTGAATGTTACTGTTTTTATTTTAATTATTTGGGATACCACCTCATTAAGGGTGGGATTTGGCACCACACTTAAAGAGCAACCTCACCAATAATTAAGGCCATCGTCAATGTGTAGTCCATTCAACAGCCTGATTTGCTTCCTTTTGAACCATCCTTAGACCTGTAGTCACTTGTGTCAGGTTCATAATAAATTTTTTTCTGATACGTCTTTCTGTCAATTTTGTGCATCATGATGAGCGAGAAACTATCCACTATAAGATGCACTATTTGCTTGAAGGACGAGGTGCTCTGTTTGTCTGCACATCTCTTGGGGTTGCTCCTTTTGCCTTTATGAACAAGGATGTCTCCTTTTTAAGGGTGATAATTGATGAAGAACGAGTATGACTCATCCCTTGTTGATGGGAAGGTCCCTCTCTTTTGAATATTATTTTAATTAATTAGGATATTTACTTTTACTTGTTTTTACATTAGGATTCGGGTAGTCTGGGATTTGGTTTGTTGGAAATTTGTTTTTAAATCAGTTTTTAATTTTGATATTGATTTGTTTAGATTAGGCTTATCTATTGTGGGTTAGTTGTATTATGATGAATTTTATTATTGATGGTGTTTAGGAGGGGGTTTGAAGGACATCTTGAGATATTATTTTTATTCCATTTACACATTGTCTCTAATTTGAATAGCAAATATTTTCCTGCTATTTAAATTTCCTTAATTATTTGATGTTTTTCATCCTTTTGCAACCTAAAGTCGCATTTTTATCTTCCTATTCTCCACCACAGCGCTTCCATAACTTTCAGTTGTGCTTAATTGGCAGACCCAGTTTTATGAGAAAAGGACAGGGATGGTGAAGATGATGATTTTCTTTAATAATTCATATTTATTAGTTTTGTAAAAATTTATCTTAAGAAATGGTGATTTGATGCAAGCAAGCTGTTCAAGATGTCATTTTTCTGTGTAAGAATTCATCCCTATGTTTATTGTTTGTTTTCCTTTCCTACCTGAAAATTCTAGACCAAATAGCTCTGAGAAAATTGATGCATTGTATCAAATCACCATGTTTATTTTCTGCTTTGATGCTCTGTTTATTTTTCACGGGATGATGGGAAACAACCCTTTTGCCTTGTATCAAAGCAACTGTGGATCAATTATCCTCCTACAGTTTTCTATTCTGCTTTTTCTAGTCAAATTTTGTAGATGAACTATATTGTTTCAAAAACCTTAAGTAAAGGCATGTATCTTTAACAGGGCTTGTGTGGTTGCTAATGATCGACTTCTTGTTATTGGAGGCCAAGAGGGTGATTTTATGGCAAAACCTGGATCACCTATCTTTAAATGTGCTCGGAGAAGTGAGGTAAATGAAGCAACTTCTTTTTTCCCGCTTAAGCTTTCCATATGTTGAGAAAATATCAATTTTTATGCCTAAATTATAATTAATTTTGACTTGTCTTGTAAGATCTTTTATATGGGCTTTAGATGTAAGCTTTTGCATCATGAGTACATTTACAATCATTCTTCTATTTTTTTCTTTGACCATATTATATTTTGCTTAAATCTTGTTGATATCTGATTCCATAAGACATTGAAGAAGGGGTTTCTTAGGAATGCTGTAGTGCTTCTCACCTACAAGAAGGGGCATCAACTGGGGCGGGTTTGACCCAAATTCAAACCAAACCAACTCCAAAAAAAATATGGGTTGACTTCATAATTTTTGAAACCCAAATGGGTTTGGGACCTTGGGTTAAAAAAAAGTTAGATTGGGTTGGGTATCACTCTCGAACCCACCCGAACCTGACCAATACCCTCGCAAACATATATCCATTCGTCCATGTATCGATGCATGTGTGTATTCATTCATTCATCCATCCACATAACTATGTATTTATATATCAAAATGAGAAAATTACTTTCAAGTAAGATCAATAATTATGATGATGCATATATAGTTTAAAAATATGATTTAATCCTTATTTATCTCCCAGGTTGGTTTTTCTCTGTCTGTCTTCCAAGACTCTCAAGCCTCGTGTTATCTCATTATGGAGATTTCTTGCTTCAACTCTCTTCTTCCATATTGTTCTTCTACATTTCCTAATCCACTTTAGAATCTCTCATGCAGTAACTGATCGGTTTAAAACGGTTGTTGTTAAATCCGCAGAATGATACAAATCTAAAAGTTTAAGCCGAACTACTAAACATGAGTAAAGCAGCAAGACCAAGTCGAATCCATAGGGAGATTTGGGTTGAAATTCTAAATAATTTTTTTAAAACTAATCCAATCACAACAATTATCAAGTATTTGGGAAAAAGATCAGTTCAAAACAATTCTTGGGTTTTTAAATCCACTTGAGACTATGGCTTGGACTCTTGGAATCATGCTGGTCAGTTTTTCTCACCTAGGTACATCTTATCTACTGCAATATTTTACAAATACCAATAGTCATAACATATTTTGGTGATGGTGAAATAATATCAACTAATGCATGAAAAATATTTTTTAGGCATAAGTTATCTCGGATTCAATTCCTAGACAGCTTATCTCAGATTCAATTAATCAAGACATTAAAATATTTAACATGGATCCTTAAATCAATCGTCACTGTCAATAAATTCAAGCCTCATCACCCAAGAAAATATTTTACTCACATATACTTTTTTGTAATATTATTAAATGAATCAATAATTTTCATTGCAAAAGTAATATTATTCAATGCAAACTTGTAATTAAAATAAAAGAGAAAATAAAAGGGGGAGAGAATAAAAGGATTTGACTTTTCAAAGGATTTTACTCACGTGACCTAGTTTTTCTCCTTTCGATCTCACACACCGAACGATTTCTTCTCTCTGGTTCTTGTCGAGCTTACCGAATTCCTCTGTATCTCGCCGAACTCCTCCTTGCTTCTCTGATCTCAAACGCAAGCGAGCTCTCAAGATCTATCTTATTTCTGAATGATGCTGAGTTCTCCCCAAGCCTTCAATCTGAGCTCCGATATCCTCGACGCCTGCGGCATATGACGCCTTTTATAGCTACAATTGCTAGGGATTTGATGGATTCGTTTGGGGTTTGTTATAGCATCTTGATTCTCTAGTAAAATCTTTCCTCATCTCCTACTGATTTTCCTTCTCTTTCTGTTACTTTAGCTCGTTCAAATTCATGGGTTGGTTTGTTTGTGGATAATCAGTTTGTTGGGTTTTGATTTGAACTGTAGTTGATTTGACTTTGGGATTTGCTTATTTGTGGATTGAAGATTTGGATTTCAGCTTTGTTGGATGCTCGATTTGAACTTGTTGGTTTCATCTGCCAAGTTTTCATTGAATTGTCTCAATGAGCTTTGTGAAATACACCTAGAGGGGGGGGGGTGAATAGGTGTTTTGCTAATCAAATACAAACTTAAAACTTAATATGATGAGTTTTGCAAATGGTCACTCAAAATAAGAATTGAACTCGAATTCCCCGTGAAAGACTCTAGAACTTCTCTTCTTAGATTCCTCTAGATAATGAGTTGAGGTGCTTAATTTCCTCCTTGTTGAGATGAGTATAGACCGGTAATGAAAATGAATCAATAAAAGCAATTATAGAATGCAAGATAAATAATATCACAAATATGAAAAATGAAAAGTAATAGAGAGCAAGACAATCAAATGCAAACACAAAGAGAATTTGTTTCGAGGTTCGAGCCACCGTTCTACGTCCCCGCCTTCACCACTATGAAGGATAGCCACTATGAAGGATTTCACTATTATCTAGGAGATCTTCCACAAAAGGACCTTACACAAAGAGATTACAACTTGGTCTACACAAGATCGGCGTACACAACTTCACCAACTCAACCCTCTACACAAGAGGTAGCACAAAACCAATTGAGGTTACAAAGCGTATGATGATCAAGTAAGATCACAAACACTCTCTCTTACAACTTCCTATATAGTAAGATAAGAAGTGATGCTCAAGAAGCTAAGTGAGAAGAAATTCAGTTAGAAAGAACAGAGGAGTTTCAAAACCAACTGAAAATAGCTTTGAAAAAAAAGAACTTGAAAATTAAAAGCTAGAAAAACTATTCTCTTTGAAAACAAACTTGAAAACTTAAGTATTTTTCTTGTCTAAAACCAAAACCCATGACCTATATATATAGGCAATGAATAAATATTATTTATAAATCATACCAGGTCATTTAGGGTGTTTTTAGCCACTTGAAAATCAAAAATGCCGGTTAGAATCTACTAAAAACAAAACGAATTTAAAAACTAGCCGTTATGGCCATCTAACAGCTTGTCGGTCGACCGACAGGTCATCCAGAATAGATCCGTTGGCTCCGGTCGACCGCTCGTTATATAAAATGAAAATTTTAAACTGTCGGTTGACTGACCCAACCGTAAGTTAGGGTCTCTCAGTTGGTCGACCGGTCGGTCGACCGACAACGTGCACACTCCTGGCTAAAGGCCCGGTCAACTGTTCTGGCCTGCAATGGGCATCGGTCGACTGGACGGTCGACCGGTTTGGCCTAAAACAATTTAATGATAGAATTTTGAACTTCAAATAATTTTCAAAATATTTTGTATTGGTTCAAGGGAGATGTAGTAATGTATAGGCGATGAAATACATGTTTTAAACTAGTTATAAAATTTTTGAAAAATTATGAGACATGTATCAATTTCAAACATGCAAAATTACCAATACTATCAAAACTTGTATTTTTTTCGAAACCGTGTATTTTTTGTAACTTCTTGGTCGTGTATTTTTTATATGTTACTTCTTGAGCATTACTATCATATTCTACACTAACAAACTACTATCTTACAAGGCTCTAGGTGACTACAAGATCTTTAACCAGGCTTTTTCATTAGCGACGTTTGAGTACTTTGAGCTTTGATCTCGTATTTGATTTCTTGAGTCTCCAACACCTTCCTTTAAAGGAAGAAAACTCCTTGAATTCTTAGAACCCTGAAATAAACTTAACTACTTGAACTTGATTAGTACAAATAACTACATATGTTTTGTTATAATCAAAACCATAAAACCGGGTGATTATAACTTTGGGCCAACAATCCCCCCTTTTTGATGATGACAAAACATATGAGTTATTTAAGATAAAAGATATGAAAGAGCTTGAAAAGCTCCCCCTCAAATTATGCTATCTATCAAGTACAAGAAAACATTGTGACTTTAATTGGATTTGACAATATAAGCAAGTCACACATACATGAATATAAAAATGATACCAATATAGAGTAATATGCATATATAGCCTACCATTTTTCTAATCCTTCATCGTCCAATAATTGTAAGCATGGTAAAGAGAATGGATATAAGATAAAAACAACGTAATAACTCAAATATCTCTCCCCCTTTTTGTCATGCATCAAAAAGGGTAAAGATGTTAACATAAAGGAGATTTTCAAATTTTACAAATAAAATAGAAAAGTACTTAAAAAAACTTATGAATCCATAATACAAACATTTAACTCACCACAAATGAATGAAAATCTATTATAATCTAGTGGTTTAGTAAAAATGTCTGCAAGTTGAAAATCAGTGAAAATATAATCAATTTCAATATCACCTTTCTCATAGTGATCTCTAAGAAAATGATATCGAATATCTATATGCTTGGTCTTGCTATGTTGATTTGTATTTTTGGTCATATGAATGGTACTAGTATTATCACAAAATATTTTAATATGGTCATAATACAAATTTTAGTCAAGGAGAGTATGTTTCATCCAAAGGACTTGTGCACAATAAGCCCCGGCCGCAATATACTCTTACTCGGTAGTTAAGAGGGCTACCGAATTTTGTTTCTTGAAAGACCATGAAACAAGACAATTTCTTAGAAATTGACAAGTACCACTAATGCTCTTTCTATCCACTCTAAAACCGACATAGTCAGCATCCGAATAACTCGTCATGAGAAATTGTCCGGTTTTTAGATACCACAAACCCATACCAATAATGCCCTTAAGATATCTAATAATGCGCGCAATTAAATGAGGCTCTTTAGGACAAGATTGAAATCTAGCACATAGATACACACTAAACTTAATATCCGACCTACAAGCCGTCAAATAAAGTAAACTGCTAATTATGCTTCTGTAAAGTTTAATGTCTACATTTATACCTTGTTCGTCTTTGTCAAACTTAGTAGTAGTGGCCATGAGAGTCTTGCTTAATTTTGTATCTTCAAGTCCAAATCTCTTGATGAGTTCTCTTGTGTACTTGGCTTGATTTATAAAGATCTCATCACTCCTTTGCTTGATTTGGAGGCCAAGGAAGTAGTTTAGCTCTCCCATCATAGACATCTCAAACTCGTTCTTCATAGATGATTCAAATTCTTTACGAAGCTTCTCATTAGTGGATCCAAAAATAATATCATCAACATAAATTTGAGCAATTAGGATATCACTATCTATATGCTTTGAAAACAAAGTGGTGTCAACTTTACCTTTAACAAAATTGTTTGAAATTAGAAAAGTTGAAAGTCTTTCATTCCAAGCTCTTGGAGCTTGTTTTAAATCATATAAAGCGTTATCAAGTTTGTACACAAAATCCGGATGTGTAGGATCAACAAACCCGGAGGGTTATTCAACATACACTTCATCTTCTATAAAATCATTTAAAAACGCACTTTTGACATCCATTTGAAAAAGTTTGAAATCTTTATAAGAAACAAAGACAAGTGTCATCCGTATGGTTTCAAGCCGTGCTATGGGTGCAAAGGTTTCCTCAAAATCGATACCTTCGATTTGGGTATAACCTTAGCCCACTAACCTAGCTTTATTTCTAACAACATTACCCGACTCGTCCAACTTATTCCTAAAAATTCATTTAGTACCAGTTGTTGGTCTATACGGGGTCTAGGAGTAAGATGCCAAACTTGATTGCGCTCAAATTGATTGAGCTCTTCTTGCATTGCAAGTAACCAATATGAATCGGTCTCGGCTTCGAGGATGTTTTTGGGCTCAATATGTGAAATAAAAGCAAAATGCCCATATAAATCATGGAGTTTGGATCGAGTAGTTATCCCCTTGGATACATCACTTATGATGAGGTCTTTCAGATGACTTGAAGTAAATCTCCAATCCTTTGGAATGGTTGTGTTGGATCCACTTAAACCTCTTGGACTTCATCTTGTACATCTATCTTTGGCTTTTCTTCTTCAATAGGTGAGTCCTTCAAGCACTGGCGGACGGACATGGGGGCGAGTGAGGGCGCTCGCCTCCATTGAAATCAACGCATATGTAAGAGCAATATGGGTATTTGGGCATGTCGGATTGTAAAAAAATTGACCGCCCGCTTCGTTAACAAAACCGGATCTGTGTCGGGTTGTAAATGAAATAATCGCTTCCTTAAAAAACTCGCTTCACAAATACCAAGTCTGTTTCAATCTCCCGCACACAGCGATTTCCTTCTTCAAAAAAACCTAGAGCAGACACCAGACCGCCTCGATCTCCCGCAGCGCTCAAGCCTCTCGACGACTTGATCTCCCGGCGATCTCCCGCAACGCAAGAGTCTCGCAATCTGAAAGCTTCCTATATTGCCAGACCTCGCAGTGGTACTCCACGCCAAACTAAATATCTAATCCAATCCAAAAATCCCAAACCCCTCCCCTCTCTGCTCTCACTACCCTTTTTTATAATCGATCGTTGGCCAAAAAGGTGTGCATTTTTTTTAAAAAAAACCCATACTTTTGTTATTTTGGACAACAAAATATGTTTCTGTTTCAGTTCTGTAAATAACTAATCCTATCATCAGTCATGGGTTTTTGTTCTTTTCTTCATTAGTTTGTTCCTTCATCTCGCTCGCCTGCGTGCTCACTCTCCAGCTTCTGCAGCTTTTGATCTCGGGTGTTGAAGGTATGACTTTAATTTTTCTGCTTTTGTTTCTGTTTCTATGCTGATTTTGAGGATTTGGGGATGTGGGTGTCTCTTATTTTTATTCAATTTATTTGGATTAAATTTGGTACATCATTAAAGTTGGGTGATATAGAAGTTTTGAATCTATGTGTTGGGCCCGTTGAATTAAGTTCTCTTTAGTTAACTGAAGAGTTCAAGTCATTAGGGAATGATGCAATGTTGCTTCCTAAAGTTGGTCCTAGCGGAAATGTTTGATTTTGTTTGATTTCTAAAATTCTTTTTGATTGGCATCTTCTGCAAGCAATTCAGTAAATTCTTTTTGGTTTTGCTTAATGATTATTTTGTGTTAATGATAGTTATTTTATTTGAAACAGTTATGGAAAGATACTTTAAAAAAAAGAATTGGTGAACCGTCTTCTAATGTGGGTCTCAACATTGAACACAAACATACTCGAGAAGCGATCAATTTAAATGCTCTTATTAGTGATCCTCAATTAAGAAAAAGTATCTATGAATATGATTCTAATAATAGGGATAGAGTTCGTAGAGCACACTTGGAAAAGAGTCCTTGTCACTCCTAGAATCATGAGTTTCCTCGGAGACAATATGGAAGTGATAAACAGAAGTTTCAAGTCACATGTTTCAATGAATATGATAATTGGTTAGAGTATAACATAGACAAAGATGCAGCATATTGCATTGTAATTTAGAGTGAGATATGTTGTCTTCCCCTTTTTGTAATATCAAAACTTGGAATACGTTTTTTGGTTTTATAAATTTTCAATTTTATTTTATAATGTTTTCGCCATCACTGAGTGAAAAACCTGCGTACGCCACTGCCTTCAAGGTTATCTTCTCCATATCTCCACATAAGGAATCAATCTCTACAACATTCTTCACAAAAGCATTAGATTCCTCAAACTTGACATGTATAGATTTTTCAATAGTCAAAGTAGATTTATTGAAGACTCTATATGCTTTACTAGTATTTGAATACCCAACAAATATGGCTTCATAAGATTTGGCATCAAATTTTCCTAAATTGTATTTAGTATTTAACACAGCATTTACAACCAAAAACTTTAAAAGAAGAAACATTAGGTTTTCTCAAATAGTAAATTTCAAAAGAAGTTTTAGAAGTATTTTTACAAAAATAAATTCTATTTGAGATGTAATATGATGTGTTTACGGTCTCGGCTCATAAGTATTGAGGGAGTCCGTATTCATTTATCATTGTCCTAACCATTTCTTGAAGAGTTCGATTTTTTCTCTTAATGACTCCATTTTGTTGTGGAATTCTAGGACATGATAGTTCATGTTTGATTCCATGTTCTTCATAATAGGTGATAAGTGAGTGGTTAATGAATTCACCATCTCTATCAATTATACGTAAAATTGAAAAATCTTTTTTTTCAACCCTTTTTCTAAATACTTAAAAATGTGAAAAGGCTTGATCTTTATGTTCTAAAAAAAAGCCCAAGTAAAACAAGAAAAATCATCAACCAAAACAAAGACAAAACGATTTTCACTTAGACTTTTGGTTTTAGTAGGACCAAATAAATCCATATGAATTAACTCCAAGGGTCTTGATGTTATGATATCCTTGATTGTTTTGAAAGAGGACTTGTTTGTTTTTCAAGTTGGCACTCATCGCAAATGCGGTCCTTCTCAAATTTCAAATAAGTAATACCTTTCACCTCTTCCTTATTGTTTATTCTAGAAAGATGGTCAAATGAAACATGACCTAGTCTCCTATGCCATAACCAAGAGTCTTCATTGCATTTAAGCATGTAGTATTGCATTGTAAATTTGACATATCAATCATGTACACATTATTTTCACGAAAAGAAAACCAGAAAGTACACATGCATTGGTTTGTCTATCTAAAACATTGCAAGCTAAATCATCAAAAATCATTTTAAAACCTCTATCACAAAGATGACTAATACTCAAGAGGTTATGCTTAAGACCATCAACTAAAACAACATTTTGAATCAAGGGAGATGATCCAATTTTAATGTTACCTATACCGATAATTTTTCCTTTGGAATCATCTCCTAAAGTGACGGTGCCACCTTCATGGTACCTTAATAGGGTTGCGAAATTGTCGATATCCCACGTCATATGCCTTGAGCAACCGCTATCAAGATACCACCGCTCACTACGTCTTGGAGCCTTAGTGTATACCTATATCATGTAACAAATTGGTTGATTTTGGTACCCAAGATTTCTTGGGTCCTTTAATGTTAGCATTTCGAACCCAAATATGATCATTAGAAACATTTATTTTATCAAAACAAAATTTAGTTTAGTGACCTTTTCGTCCATAATAAGTGCATGAATAAACTTTACCATAAATAAAAGCATGATACGAGTCTGGGGTGTGATCATGCTTGGTGTGTGTAGCATGCTGTTTATGTATATATTGTGAATTAGGAGTGTGTGTATGTGTGTTATGATGAGCATGTGTAGTATGAATATATTTCTTTTGAGTATGTTTCTTAGGAAACATTGCCTCCAACCTAGCTTATCAAACTCACACTTCTTTAACACATTTCCTAAAGAGTTAATTTTATCTTTTAAGATAGAAATCTCATCTTTATCAATTAATGAAAATTTTAATTTACACGAAATTTTATATGCATCAAAATCTTTTTGTGTGGATGTGAGTGTGAAAGATAAATCATCGTTTTCTTTTAAGAGTATAATAATTTTATTATGAAGAGTTTCATTTTTCTCTTTCACTTTTAAATACTTCTTTTTATGAAAATCATAGTTAGACAATTCTTCAAAAGCCTCACCCAATTCATCCATAGATAATTCGCAATCGTCAAGCGAGGGTTCGGATGTTAACTTAGGTGTGTTTTCATTGGCCATGAAACACACATGTGCCGTATCCACTTCTTCATCGGTTTCACTCTTCGAGTCCCACGTAGCTTTGAGAGCCTTCTTTTTGTAGGGCTTCTTGGAGATGGAATGTTTACTTTTGGTCTCCGGACAATCCGCAAATATGTGGCCCAGTTTTCAGCTATTGAAACATATGACCTTCTTTTCTTCTTTCCCTTGCCATCTTCTATTGTTAAACTTGTCCTTGTTGTACATCCTCCTTACATTTTTTTTACTAGGAGGGAGAGTTCTTCATCATCCTCTTCTTCATTATCGTTGTCAGAGATGGTGGGAGTGGATTTGAAAGCGATCACTTTCTTCTTTTGAGGTGCCATCTCTTCCTTTCCCTTCCTCTCTATTTCATGGGTCTTAAGGTTTCCTATAAGGCCGATGAGCTCCATCTCTTCTTTGTCGTTTAGCTCTTTTAAAGTTGTAGACTTGACTTTCCATGAGGGTGGAAGTACCCGAATGACCTTCCTTATCTTTTGATCGTTGTCAATGGTATCACCTAAAGAAGAAAGACCATTAGTTATTTTAGTGAATTTTGTTACCATGTCATCAATGATGTCATTTTCATGCATGGTGAAATTTTCATCTTAGGAACGTAAAAAATCAATTTTTGCTCTCTTAACTTGTGACGTTCCTTTATGTATGACTACTAGGTGCGTCCAAATCTTGTAGGCGGATTTGCAATGGATGTCCCTAACAATATCGTCATCGTTTAAAGCTTGAAGAAAGGCATAGTGTACCTTAGCATTTGCATCAAACTCCTTGGTAGCAATTCTTTTTCAGCCACTGACTATTTTATGACTCCCTTATGTTGTTTATGTATGTCAATCAAGTGACTTTCCTGTTCAGGAGTTAAGCTATCAATAATTATGACTGGAAGGGTATCTCAGGTCCAAGAAAAACATACTTAAGTCTGCTAGGAAGTGGTTTCAGCTCAAATTGTGGTGGTGATTAGATGGATGGAAGGAAGTATAAGTTTCTTAGTCAAATCAGGTAAAGGTTTATACTTAATAGTCCAAGGTGGAAGAATGGAGGATTTGAGTGAATCTAACAAGGTGTTCACTTCACGTGTATAACTATCACAATCAAACTTATTGATATCAAAATGAGTAAGACATGACTGGAGATGGTCTTTAGTAAGGAGGGATGAACTTTCTTCTATATTTTTTTCTATCAAATCAATATGAAAGCAATCTTCTCTCTGCTAGGTCATTGGGATGCATTAAAATTATTCAACTTGACTTTATTGTTCTCAAAGAAATGTCCATCGCACTGGATCTATAGTTGATGCATGCATTAGTTTTGCTAAGAACGGGCAACCTAGGATAATGGGACTTGGGTGAGATTTCGTGTTGACTCCATATCAAGGACAATGAAGTCGACTGAAAAATAGAACTCATCTATCTTAACTAGAACATCCTCAATCAACTCACGTGAAACTTTCACGAACCAATCAACAAATTGTAAAGTGATCGGGTGGATTTGAGTTCCCCTAAGGAGAAATGATCATACACAGAACTGGACAATACATTCACACTAGCCTCTAGATCTAATAATGCTCTTTCAGTGGTGATGTCTCCTATGACATAAGAAATGATGGGGGCACCTTGATCCTTGAGTTTAAGGAAGAGTTAGTTGATCAACACTGCACTCACCTGTTGAGTGAATATGACTGTTTTGGAAACTTGGGTTTTCAACCCATGCTTTTGAGTGCAAAGATCTTTGACAAATTTAGCATAGGATGAAACTTGTTTGATGGCATCTAGAAGGGGCGAATTGATTTGAACTTGTTTAAATAACTCTATCATCTCGTTCATATAAATACATTTTTTAGTGAACGGAGATGAAGCGTTGGCTTATAGAACAGTTGGGAAAGGGGCTTCTAGGATGTATAATGTGGGCAATTTATCTTTCTTATGTTTCTCCTTGTCATTGTTCTTATTCGGGTTAGGGTTTCCTTATTGTTGTAGACACTCCAAAAAGACAACCCCCCCAGGAAGTATTTCAACCGGCCCAAACGACATCCAAACTTGTTGATATTTACAAAAGACAAGATGCGGACAAGCTGACGACCAAAATCTACCCATTCTCAGAGACCAAGTGATGCCTTGAAACTTACTGATCCAGTGAAGCAGACAGTAAGCCAAGCATCACCTGTAAAGAGGCCTAAGTATGGCCCAGAGGATAGCTTCGCTTGAAGCTTTATAGCCTTATTGAAGGGCTAAGATATTAGTTTCGCTTGAAGCTACTCTCGAGAGCTTCGCTTGAAGCTTTACACAGTGCTAGAAAAGAGCTAATCTGTAGCTTCGCTTGAAGCTATCTACAGCTTTGCCCGAAGCTTATAGCTTCGCCTGAAGCTTTCTTGTAGCTTCGCCTGAATCTTTCTTGTAGTTTCTCCTGAGGAGCTGTACTAGTCTTGTGTGAAGCTAATCCCAGCTTCGCTTGAAGCTTCCCGCGCCCCCATGAGAGGGTTTGTCAGGTCAATGCTTGACCTAGTTTTTAGTGGGCTAACCCCACTACGTTAGTGGGGTTAAGGCCACTTTAAGTGAGCGAGTACACTCGCCCGCCCCACGTTCAGTGGAGAAGGCCAGGTCAGAAGACTAGTTTTAGGCTCGCGCGAGCTTGTCTAGCCTTGCATACAGCTTGTACTTAGCTTCCCACGATATGTTATAGCCTCCCGCGAAGCTCAGAATAGCCTCTGGCGCGAGCCTAACTGACTGTTCACTGAATTCTAGGGGCAGTTACACCCCTCAAGAGCCTATAAATAGCTCACTCTTGAAATGAGCTCTGGGCTAAGAGGCTGGTGAACAAGAGAGCTGGCAAGTTGAAGATCAAGAGGCTCAGTTGATTAGCAAGTTAAAGATCAAAGGGCTAACTTTCCCTTACTTCCAAGAAAAATTTAGAGAGTTACTTCTCTAAACTCAGGGTGTTAATACTCTAAGATCTCCCTCTCTCAAGGAATCTCTTTAACCAGGCGAGAAGAAATTTCCGAGCAGTAGCATTTAAAGATTGATCGCTCGCATCGTTAACGGAGCAAAGTGGTCGCGCGTTGACCGGACTTCCACCGACACACTTCCCCAGAAATCTCAAGGAGAGTTCTACTTGTAATTATTCATTTCTTTGTTTAATTACTTGTAATTTTCTCCTCAATTTTTGTAAGTTTTCCCAATCAATTTCAATGGAAAATAATTATTCCTTCTTTCATAAACAATGGTGAAACTTTGTCCAATTTAAGTGGTCACTTGTCCATCCTTAAGAGTTGTCACAACCTTAGCCTGTTCATGAAACTGATTTGGTGATTGAATATTAGCAGGTTGTTCCCTACGATTTTCTATGGTTTGACTTGGCAGTGCTTCCTCTTTTCTTCTGGTTATTGCTTCAGTTTGATTGACCAATTTGGGTTTTCGATTATGTAAATGAATGAAACAATTGCGTGTTCGTTTCTAAACCCTTGAGGGTTTGCAACACCTTATCTTCAAAGAAAAGATTCGACTGAGAAGGAGGGACTGTGCCCTTGGGAAGGTATTGGGTTGAGGATATGGAGCCCTAAATGGTTGAGAAAAGTTCTGAGGTGGGTGAGATTGGGGTCTCCAAGAGAAATTGAGATGATTTATCCAGCCAGGGTTGTATGTGTTGGAGAATGGATCGTTGACTGGCTTAGAGAAATCTTGAGCTGCTTGCACTTCTTGAATAAATTCTGGGTATTGTGCAGCCATGGGACAATTACTCAAATAGTGAGTCGGATTAGAACATAAAGAACACATTTCCTACTGGGTGGGAGGTGCGAAGGTTGGAACTTGACCTTATCTTATGGAAAGAATTTGATCCAACTTTTGAATCAACAAATCTATTTTGCTGTGGCTGTCTACTGAGTGTCCCGACACGTGAACATCGGTTTGCATGTGACTCTGCAGAGCGGGAAATAGAAGCATGGTGCATAGAATTATCACTCAAAGTTTCAAAAAGTTCCTATGCTTTATCCTCATTCTTAGTTATGAATGTACCGCCGCACGAAGTGTCTACCATTTGGCGGTATGGTTCAGATAGATTATCAAAGAAACACTCCACTAATTGCCATTTGGGTACGACATAGTGAGGGCACTTTCTCAAGAGATCCCTAAGTCTCTCCCATGTCTCATGAAATAACTCATCAGGGTTTTGGGAAAAGCTGGTGATGTCTCTTGCATCTGGTTTGTTCGACCTATTGGGTAGTATTTCTTAAGAAATTCTTTTTGCATTTGATCTCAAGATTGAATGATCACACTTAATGTCCCAAGCCAATGTTTGGCTTTGTCCTTTAGGGAAAAAAGGAAAAAGGTGAGTCTAAGTGCGTTATCAGAAAAATTTGAATTTTGACCGTGGAGCATACCTATAGGAATTCATCTTAAGTGCTTATAAGGATCCTCGTTAGTAAGTTCATAGAAAAGTGGTAAGAGTTGGGTAACATTGGACTTAATCTCATATTAATTTGCACCCCTTTTAGGTATACGAATGCATGTGGCTAATGTGTACGTGGAAGGAGTGAAGTACTCCTTCATTGGTTTGGTCGTTGGAATGTCTTCAGTTATTGTGGTGGATGATGTCAAAGGCGTAAGGATTCTCTTAGGTTCTGGATTGAAGGGGCTCAAATCAGGATTTTGAGACCTTTACCCTAGCATACATCAAATTGTTTTTGATTTTTTTAAAATATTTTTTTTATGTTATACCTAAGTAAGCAATCAAGTGATAAACAAACAAACCTAGACTCTAGGGCTACCTATGACTTTAACCTCTCTTAAGATATAACTCGATTTTTGAGTTTGTTGAATACACAATCAACAGTTTATCTTGGCCAGGTAAGTGTAAGGTCGTGGGAGGCCCCCCTACTTTCATAGGGTCCTAATTAATGACCACTTCCCTTCGAGGCACTGTATCGCAAACATTTTTTTTAGACACCAAGATGAAATGGAGGTTTATGCACTCAGCTCGCTCCTAGACTTCCTCGTACTTAGAGAGCAAAATTGTTTGTCCTTAGGGTCAACATCTAATGAATTTTAGTTAAAAAGATTGGGTTAATGCAAATGAAGTTGGTGGTTTTGTTGGCCACTATGTTGCATGGACACGGCAACATTGAAATGGACACGACACATGGACACATGACAAATTCTTTAAAATACACACGACATATGTCTGACACGCGTGTTGGACATATTTCGGACATGACATGGTTTCATGATAAGAGTGTCTGTTCTACATAAGTGGGCCAAAGGAGGGTGATGAAATCCCCACCTTATGCTGTTTAGGGTATGCCTTTAAAATGTTTTAAAATATGAAACAAGTCATATGCAACAATCAATTTGTAAGTCCTTAACTGCATGCATGAATTTTGAAAAAAAAAAAAATAGCGTTGTACCAACCTTGCAGAAGATAGCAGCATATATATATATATATATATATATATAAAAGAAAAATGTATATTAGCTGCCATCTGACGGAATCCTGTCAGATGGTGGCTGATTTGGGGGTATTTCTCATGTTTTTTTGGGTTGATCCAACCTTACCAATTTGTAAGTCATCCCCTAAGATGTGTATTTATAAAAAATCACATGTTTTGGAGTTCGTTTGATCATGTATCTAATGGTTCAAAGTTTAACGATTTTTCAACAATACGACTTTTATAACCATTAGATACATGATCAAACGGACTCCAAAACACGTGATTTTTTATAAATACACATCTTATAGGATGAATTACAAATTGTTAAGGTTGGATCAGAAGAAAAAAAATTTGGGAAATACCCCAAATCAGTTCGTCAGATGGCAGCTAACCTACATATTGCTATATATACGTGTATGTGTGTGTGTGTGCTTTATGCAATCGCCAACCTGCAGAAAGCATCACAATAGTTTCCTAAATGCAGACTTAATGATGCATGCCTTAAGAAAAATCAGTCTCTACTCTTGAAATTCTATTTTAATTTGGTGTAAGTTGCAATTATTTCTTTATTAATGAAAAAAATTATCAAGAGAAGGGAAATGTCTCACCGGATTTGCAGAAATCAAAACTTTCTTGCTTTGTTCTTCTAGTAGCACTCCCTTGCTCCTGCGGTACCTAAGAAGAGAAAAGCAAAAATTAGTTTCTATCTTTAATAAATAAAACAAGCTATAATTCTCCCCGGCGATGACGCCAAAATTTGATTAGTTTAAAATGGTTGTCGTTAAATCTGCAAAATGATACAAATCTAAAAGTTTAATCTGAGCTACTAAACATGAGTAAAGCAGCAAGACTAAATCGAATTTATAGGGAGATTTGTGTTGAAATTCTAAATAATTTTTTAAAAGTAATCCAATTATAGCAATTATCAGGTATTTGGGAGAAAGATCAGTTCAAAACATTTCTTGGGTTTTTAGAATCCACTTGAGACTATGGCTTGTACTCTTGAAATCATGCTAACCGGTTTCACTCACCTATGTATATCCTATCTACCGCAATATTTTATAAATATCAATAGTCATAGCATATCTTGGTGATGGTAAAAAAATATCAATTAATGCATAAAAATATTTCCTAGGGATCTCGGATTCAATTCTTAGGCATAACTTATCTCAAATTAAACTTATCTCAGATTCAATTAATCAAGACATTAGAATATATAACATGGATCCAATCATCTAAAAATAAATCAATCGCCATTGCCAATAAATTCAAGCTTCCTCACCCAAGAAAATAATTTACTCACACATACTTTTTGCAATATTAATAAATGAACCAATAATTTTCATTGCAATAGTAATATTATTTAATACAAACTCGTAATTAAAACAAGAAAGATAAAATAAAAAGGGGAGAGAATAAAAGGATCGGACTTTTCAAAGGACCTGAGTCAGTCACATGACCTGGTCCTTCTCTTCTCTCAATCTCACACAGCGAGCGATTTCTTCTCTCTTGTTCTTTCCGAGCTCGCCGAACTCCTCTGGATCTCGCCGAACAGCTCCTTGCTCCTCTGATCTCAACCGCAAGTGAACTCTCAAGATCTCTCTGATTTCTGAATGATGCTGAGTTCTTCCCAGACATTCGATCTGAGCTCCTATCCCCTCTTTGATGTCTGCGGCATATGGCGCTTTTTATAGCTGCAATTGCTAGGGATTTGATAGATTCGGTTGGGGTTTGTTATAGCATTTTGTATCTGTGGTAAAATCCTTCCTTATCTCTTGCTGATTTTCCTTCTCTTTCTGTTGCTTGAGCTCGACCAAGTCCGTGGGTTTGTTTGCGTGTGGATAATCGGTTTGTTGGGTTTTGATTTGAACTGTAGTTGATTTTGATTTGGGGATTTGCTTGCTTGTGGATTGAAGATTTGGATTTCAACTTTGTTTGATGCTCGGTTTAAACTTACTGTTGGTTTCATCAGCCAAGTTTCGTTGAATTTTCTCAACGAGCTTTGCCCCTTGTCTGAGTTTTGTCTTGTTTTTGCCCCTTAGTTTCTTGATCAATTGAAATTGTCTTTGCGCACAATTAAACCTGTAGATCATAAAATTACTTCATCGCTTTTTTCACACAATTTTATCCATAACATCTCTAAATAAAAGTATCAAATAATAGAAAATATTAGACTCATCATAACTCTTCTCCCTTTATTTTCTTTTCAAATCGACTCAATCAAAATCTCAACATCAAATTGTATTATTTAGAAGACAAGTATGAGAACTAAAAAGACAAGAATTTCTGCTTGGAGGGATTAAATATAAACCATCATACCAAATCGGAGGTGGACATGCTTGACCCATGATGTTTCAGGTAAAAGAGTGCCCAGAAATCATCAAGATTTTTGGAACAACCTGGGCCAGCATGATTTTCCCTAATCTCCTCTTTTTCATAATTTCTTGATAGAACCAAGACATAGCTAACTGGTATTTAGTTTCACAGGTTAATTCAATATTACTCCTGTAGACATGCTTTAAATTAAATGTCCGAAACCAAGTGAGCATCTTTATCACCTTTTCTTTATGACAATGCCAAAAAAAAATTGTAAGTTAGCTAATTTTATTTTCTTTGATTTATTATTATGGGCCTCTGAACTCTTGGCATTCCTATTTTCATTTGTTAAATTTGGGATTTTTCTCTCTTAATTCCTTTGTTGACCAGATTTTTTTTTTTTTTTTTATGTAAAATGGAGTCCCCTCCGCCTCCTTCTCTTTCTAATAATGATTACGTACTTTCTTCTTCTTTTTTGCTTAATTTGAGTTACTTCAATTCTCTATTATATTCAGGTGGTGTATAGCAATGTCTACATGCTTGATGATGGGCTACAATGGAAGGAACTGCCTCCTATGCCAAAGCCAGATTCACATATAGAATTTGCATGGAAAATTGTTAACAATTCGATTATCATTGTTGGGGGCACAACAGACAAACACCCTGTCACCAAGAAGATGGTGTTGGTTGGTGAAGTCTTTCGGTTCAATCTAGATAACATGGTATGGACCATATTCTTTGTTGTTTTTGTTTTTTCAGTAAATAGTAATGTGTTAAAATTTTCATAATGGAAAAGTTAATTTTGAAATAATAAGGTGGATAACTCCTAACATCTCCATGGATGGGGCAAAAGTTCCCTTAATAAGTTGGAGTTGACACTCCTATCACAAGTATGTCATTGTTTCTTAAAGTTCATAGAATTCTTTTTCCTTGGAGCTGCGCGCGCGCACACACACACGCACCCCCCCCCCCCCCCCCCCCCCCCCCCCCCCCCAAAAAAAAAAAAAAAAAAAAAAAAACGCGCGCGCACACACATACTTGGAAACTTTATTTTGTCATTATATGTAGAAAAACTTATTACTTTCATTCACAGATGGAAGGTTCAACCACGTCATGCCTATTGGCATTTCAGACAACCATGTGAGAAATATGCAAGTACATAATAAAAAGGGAGAAACCTTGAGTTGTAATGACAAAAAAAGAAAAAAAAAAAGAAAAAAGAGGCACAATATAGTCAACCAAAGTAAATCCTTAAAAACCTGGAGTAGGAAAAACTTCCCACTTTAGGGAAAACCCCTAGGAAACCCTAGGCAAAGCCTAAAATCCTTGGCGAGATCAGAAGTGAATCCTACAGTTTCTAAGAGTTGTGAGCAAGAGAGGAGGAAGAAGAATAAATCTTCAATTTGATGTAATCACCTAAAATAATAAACAAAACCAAGTGATGGGTTTTCCCATTTTCGTCATCAAAACTCTAATTCCCTGAGCTAATTGAAGTGAACAATCTCTAATCTAATTAGTTATGGATTAAAGAGCTGAATGAGAAAAAAAAAAAACAGAAAAAGAAAAAAGATCCATGCAGCCAAACCCAATATGTAACTTTGTTATTGCCATTATTATCATTGTTTCGTTTTGACAAAGACCCCATATCCTCTTTAGAATTTACACATGTTTGATGCCTCGGTATGTGTATTATAGTATATAAATTCAGGTCATGCTATATGTCTAATGTTTAGGTTTCAGCCTTGAAGTCTCTCTAGAGGAGATCAAGGTTCGATTCATTGTCATCTAAATCTTTCCCCTCAAGATGATTTATGTTTTCAAGCCATAAACCAATATGTAACTTTGTTTATGCCGTTATCATCATTTCGTTTTGACAAAGACTCCGTATCGTCTTAGAATTTGCACATATTTCATGCTTCGGTATGTATCTTACCATGTATAACTAGAGTTTCATATTGTAGCCGCCGTGGCGACCAGCCTGTACTATTCCCTTATTTCCAATTTTTTTCTTGTGGGCCCCCATCAAAGAATTCTGGAAATAGTTCGCTTTTCCTCCAGGGACGAGATTATTGCTATACATAAATGGACAAAAGGTGGGCCACAAAAAATTGTAGTGCAAGTACATTAAAATCACTTTGCACGGTTTTTGCTTGAGGATTGATGATTTACAAAATTACCCTAAACAAGTACATATTTATCAAACTCATGAACAAATCACAAATTATTAACAAACAAAAGTGTAAGTTTTCTGACTAAATCTTATATAAATTAAAAATTATTAAAATTGTTTTCTTGCAAAAAAGTTTTTTCAAAACAAATTTATTCAATTTTACAAAGATAATTTAAATTTAATGGCATATACATGATGGTCCGTGTTCGTTCTATTTTTTAGGTTGACTCCATATAACATGAAAGTGAGACTACTGTGTGCATAACAATACAAAATAGAGAGATACATGAGTGACTTTCATGTAAATTAAGTTAAAACACAAAAGAAAGGTAAGAAAATTTTGCCACAAGCACCTCATTAAACAACATTTTATATTTGAAACAATACAACCAAAAGAAAGAAATAGAACATTTCTAAAGTGCAATTGCGAGAAATATCAAAAATTCTGCACAAGTAAAATTTTACGATATTATTGTTATTTATGCATCTTACATATATGTAAACATCTTAGTATACTAACATATGAATTATAATCTTTTTTTATGAATTATTAATATCATTTTTTCAGCTTTATACAAACTTGAATTTAGTTCCTCGTGCATCGCACGAGCCAAAATTCTAATTAGTATATAATTTCACGTCATGCTATGTGCCTTGTGTAGATTTGAGCCTTGAACTCTCTCTAATGGAGATCAAGGTTCAATTCATCATCATCTAAATCTTTCCCCTCAGATAGGGTTGGCTATGGAGCAAGATTCCGTGGAAGATTTGAAAAAGTTTTATGTCTACGGTGTACCTGACATCAACCCTCTCATAATTAGTGCGTGTGTCCGAGCCAAGAAAATCATAGATAAGAGGAGATTGTCATAATTCTAAAAAATCCAATTGGCGTCCTTCATTTTCTTCTAGACTTGAGAAAATGTCTAGAAGGAGAAAATGATGATAAATATTCTTAGTGCATTCAACTTCGAAGCACATCCAAATTCTATTAATCATGGCTTGATTCTCCCACTTAATACAAGCGCAATTAGATGCTGCATGATTCGGATTCCAATGGGTTGGATAGTTGGATACCAAATTTCTATCCATAACACTATAAATCTAATGTAATTGTTATTGAAAACCACAGTTGTGTACACCTAATGCAAATGCAGCTAGATATAGTAGTATGATTGGGCCATCAATGGTTTGGTACCCAATTTGTATGCTTAACATTAAAAATCTCATGTAATTGTTATGGAAATCACGAAGTCTGAGAACCTTTGGTGCATGAGTAAAATGTGTGGCAAAAGATCAACCCTTTTGTTTGTGACCATTTTGATTTCATGTGACATATATTGTGAAAAAATGAAACACACAGGGCTGGTCTTGATCCCCAAAAGATTGTATTCAAGTTAAGTCTTACAACCAGTTGTAAAATTAAAACTCAAAAGTTAGGAAACTAGCAGCTAATGAGGACATCACGTCGTTTAATCGAGTCTACACTAGAAGAGGCGTGCTACATTCCTTTGATCCCAGTTGTCTTGATTTTAGTTTATTTTAAAATTAGTTATTTTCTTTTATTTTGTTTTTAGTACCACATCGATTGTGTTTAGATACTGGACTTTTGTAAAGCTTATAAGCTTACTCTTATTGGTATTGAATGATTAAAATTAAAATTTTCAGTTAAAATTCTTAAGATTGTTATCTTGAGCTTTGGGGTGTGAAGACCGTGGTGTAAGGGATGTGAATTAAAATTCTTAAGATTGTTATATGTGGTGCAAGCAGTGTGAAGCCCAAATTTATGAAGTTCTTATTTCCTTTGCAAGCGGTGTGAAGTCCAAATTTATGAAGTTCTTATTTCTTTTCTCAAACCCTATTTTTTCTTTTTTTTATTTTTTTAAAATCCTAATTTTCTCTTCTATTTAGATTGAAGGTGATTGCGATCCACCCATATTACATTAATTTAGTATCAGACTTTGGTTCCAATCCCCTTCAATTTTCTTAGATCCATTTAAAAAATTTCAATGCTCTCCCTCTCTTCCCAAAACACTAGTCGTTCTCAAACTCTAGTTTGCTGCAAAAAAAAAATCCTAGATTAAAATCTTAGTTCTAGATCTCTCTTTATTTGTCCAAGTTTAGATTTCTTAGATCTCCCAAACGCTTATTTTAAATATCGGCTGAGTCGGCTGATATATCGGCTGATATCTCGTTTTTTGTCTGCTGTCGATACGATATTGGAAAATCGTTCGCACCATATTGTTTGCAGTAAAAAGCGGCCGATATTGAAATATCGGTCGATAAATCTCCCGATATCGGACAATAAATTGCCCGAGATATCGCCCGATATGAAATAACTTATTTATTGCACGACTACGTGCAATTGTACATTATTTTTTTTACCATTTTTGCATACATATTACACCTTTTTATTTGGTAGATGATATTTATGACACCAAACCAACTTTTAATTGTCTATATCTTATTATATATAGTGTCCAATATGAACACCTGATATGCACGCGTATTCCCGGTATCTCTCCTGATATCCGATATCCGATATGAAAAACTCCCATCTGATATGATCTCGATATCTGACATTTAGAACCTTCCAAAACCCTAAATTTGTTCTTAAAAAAAAGAGAAAAAAGAGAAAAAAGAAAAAAAACAGAAAAAAGAACAAGAAGAATAAAAACCAAAAATCCCCAAAATTTGCCGTCGCCACTTTTGATCTTCCTTCGTCCTCTCTCCTAACCCAAAACCTTAACCCTGCCCGACTGCTGCCTACCTCCCCTCAACAATGCTCTCTTCCTCTTCCCGTCATCCCGCCACCTTTGACCAGACCCACCACTGTTGTCGTCGACATCCAACCGCCATTGCGAGATCCAGATAGTGTCACCATGTCCCGCCTTCCTCGCCGTCTTTTGACCTTGTCGTTAGATATCGAACGCCTCGCTGCCCAGCATCGACTGCTCGAGCGCTGTCGAAAACGACTTCTTAGGCCTCGACAACGCCACCTTGTCGTTTTCATTCGATTTGCCGCCAACCTCTTCCTCCATCATCACCAATGCCACCCAGGCAGATCGCCGCAACCAACAACCGCCGCCGCCACCAACAGCCGCTGTTATCGCTAACAACCACCAGATCCGCCCCCAACAATGACTTCTCAGCCAGAGTGTGGCCGCAAGATCGTCGCAGCCAACAGTTGCCACAAATTTTGTCGACAACACAACTATAGATCTTGCCCGCCGTCGTTGCTGACTATCGTCGCCTTCCCGCAGCCACCACTTCCTCCCCTCGGCCTCCCACTGTGTCGCCACCAACCCAACCCGATCTGGGTTAAAACAACAAACAACCTACCCATTTAGGTTTACATGTGAACCCAACCCGCCATCACTTTGCAGTTCTGACCCGCATCCGCTTCAGTCCAGCAAGTCGACCCGGTTCATTTAAATCTATTCCGCAAGCAATCTGACCCGACCGCTTTGCTTGCAGCCCCAGATCTGACCCCACTGGAACTGAACAGAGCTGACGGCTCAGACCCGAGTTGACTCAGTGAGCAGAGCGAATTGACCCAGTCTGGCTCAATACTGACTTGGTCTGACCTTAGTTGGTTCTTGAGCCCGTTTCAAGTCCGATTAGAACCGTTTTTGAAGTATTGGACTCATGAAAGATAGAACTACACATCCACAGTCATCAGTTGAGGTTGACGTGATCCTCAATAGTTGTTCTAGAGCTTCCCTGCAAGATCTCAGCCATTACTTGTGGAGAATTGTCTAAATTCTCATACATGACTTACACTTGATAATGTGAACTACTCATCTCAGGTGATATTGTAATTTGATCTAGTTTTTGATTGTTCATTTCTAGCAAACTCTAGTAGTTTTGCATTTATTTATAGTTTATTATGCATAATTGTTGATGTTTATTGATCTTATTTGCCAGTTGCTTAACGTCATCATTAAGGGTTGCATTTCCTTGCATATAGAGATTAAGCCTTTTAGGATATTAAGTTTCATTATCTAGTGCATGCATTTGTTGTGTTTGAGTTTAAAATTTTGCATAATCATCTGCTTGTTTGTATTTTTTTGCATTGCAGTTTGTCTAGGTTAAGTTGTAGATATGTCTGAGTTTAGCACAAGATTTTGGTGGCGCCCTCAGAGTCACGAAATACGGACTCACAACATCGCGCTAGAGAGTGGAATTATTATGATTGGCGTGTTGCTGAGTCACGAAACGCGGATTCACAATATCATGCTAGAGAGTAACTATTATGATTGGCGTTAGTCGCAAAACACGGGTTCACAATATCACACTAGAGAATATAATTATCAAGATTGGCGTGTTATTAGAAGAGATGAAGTCCAACGAATAAGCAGTATAGCGCCTCCCGATTTTTACGGTACATATGAGCCTCATGAATTTTGTGATTGGATAGCGCACATTGACTATTATTGTGATTTGTATGAATTTTCTGATGCTAGTAGATTTCGGTTTGCTACGCGTAAGTTAAGATTTGCATCTCTGGATTATTAGACTACTGTAGAAAGATAAGTAGAGAGAACATACTCCAAACTTATAGAGACGGATGAAATGAAAGAAAAGCCTGAGGAAAATTTATTCCCTCTAGATTTTCAGTTTTTAAAAAGTTATTTTATCTACGCTAAAGAGACTTGTCTACCGAGTATAAGTTTAAATTTGAGGAGGTTGTATTTGAACGTGGTTTTAAGATATATCTTCTTACTATATATATGTTTTATAACGAATTGAGACCTAATTTCAAAAGAGAGCTGATCTTACATATCATGAAGTCTGTTAAGGGACACTTCTTTTCACTTTAGAGCTAGAATTGTCCACTTTTGAAATCAGAGAGCGGTGTTCTACGTGTGAGGGATATGGATATTATACTTACGAGTGCCCCTCGATCAAGTGTTTCAAGTGTGGAGATTTAAACATTATGATTATCAGTACCCCTCGAAGAGTCAACATACTGATAATGTGAAAATTGATAACATTGATAATTCGAGGATTGTTAAAGATGTCCACTTTTCTTCTGAGGTTACTAGTGATGTTGATGATTTAATATAGTCTAGTACACTCACATTTGATGAGACTCATGTTCACGAGGATAGTATTAGTGACGTTCAGGATGTATTAGTTGAGTCTAGTACACCTATGCCTGATGATATCGATATTTCAGAGGATACTAGTCATTCTGAGCACATATTAGTGAAGTCTAGTATGCTCGTATATGTTTTAAGGTATTTACTTGTCATACCTATGATAGAGGATGTAATTGAGCATGAGACAGCTCATACTAGCGTCGTTACATCTAGTAAGCCATATTAGTTCTCTTGTGTAGATTGTGATTATGTGATTGCTCATTACTTTTTCTCTTCCAGCGAGTCAGTGAAGTTCTTTATTATGACTCATCAGGTTACTCAGAGTGTTATTTTTTAGTGAATGTTTGGAGTTATTTTCTGACTTTCGTCATATTTCTGTTGGTCTTAGTTATGTTATACCGTTAGCGGTATCTAATGTACGTCCTCTTAGAAAATCTATATATCTCTTTGTTCTATATTTAAGAGTTTTACCTAGTGAGTTTGTTACATTGTATTTGCCTGAAATGCATGATAAGACCCATAAACCGATAGCAATTTGTAGTATTAATTATAAATTTGCTACCTAGTCACATAGTATTTGTAACACCCCGCTCCCGGAATACGTACTTAGTTGCGTATTCAGATTTTTCGATCGTATTATTTGATTTACTCCTTGTATTTGTTTTGTATTATGAATTATTTATATGAACGTTTTGTCTTGGATTTGGATTCGTGGACTCGGAGTCAGCCCTAGTCTGAACCGAGGGCCCGATCCTAGGGTATTACTCGATTTGGTCATTCCGGTAATCCGATTTGACCGATTTCAGTTTTGAACATCATTTTCCAATATTCTAGATTTTCTATAATTTTCTGGAATTTTCCTCAATTAAGTTGGGAATCTTCAAAACCGGTGTCGACCAGTGCCGCTGACCGATTCCCGGATTTTTAATTTACAAACTAATTGGAATTACTAAAAGTGTCTTTAGACATTATTTCTTAAATCACATTTCCCATCTAAATGCATTTTCTGAGAATTTTATGAATTTATGAAAATTCCACCGGATTCGGTATCGGCCAGTATCGCTGGTTGATTCCAGGATTTTTAGTTTACGATCGGGATTGAATTTCTAATTCCGCTTTCACTTTACTTCTTAAAATCATATTTTCTTCTTTAATACATTTTCTGAGATTTTTCAGAATTTATCAAAATCCGGCCGACCCGGTGTAGACCGGTATCGGCGGCTGACCTTCGGATTTTTAATTTGAAAATGGATTTTATTTTGGAAAACCGATTTCATATTATTCCTCAGGATGACGTTTTCTACCTCTGGGTATTTTTGGGGATTTTTCCGGAACAGTCGATATTTCGCGGTCATATTATAATATTATTATTTTATCTTTTCTTTCTTTCTTTCTTTCTTTCCTTTTCTTTCCCTCCAACTGATCCAGCCCATTCCCCCCACGTGGGCGACCTCACCTCTCCATCACATCCCATCAAATCTCCCTTTTTCTTTCTCTTTTTCTATTCTTTCCTTTTCTTTTCTTTTCTTTCACTTCTTTTCTTCCCTTCCTTTTTCCCTTCTCTTCTTCTTCTTCTTCTTCATCTGGCGACCAGCACCCAACCACCACCACCGCCGGCGCCTCCGGCCACCACGACGCCGGCGAGAGACCCCTCCATCTCCGGCCACCTCCTATTCCTCTCTCTTTCTTTCTTTTCTTTCCTCTTCTTTTCTTTCCTTTCTTTCTTCTCTTGAGATCCGGCCACCACCACCTTCGCCGGCTCATCCTCCTCCTCCGGCTTCCCCCGGCGGGGACTGACCGCCGCCGGCAGCGGCCGGCGGCCCTTGGGTGCGGCCAGGGGGCCACCCGGCCCCCTGTGCTATTGTTGTGGAGGGGGCAGCAGCCCCCTCCTTCCTTTCTTGGGGTGGCCGGCGCCACCCCAGCTCGGGGCGCCGCCGGCGCTGTGCCGGCGGCCGTGGGCGGCCAGGGGGCCCGCCTGGGCCCCCTGTGCGTGAACTGAGGGGGGCAACAGCCCCCCTCTCTTCCTCTCTGTTGAGGGGGCAGCGGCCCCCTCTTTCCTCCCTCTCCTGGGGAGTGGCCGGCGCCACTCCCCTCCTTGCCGCGGCCGGCGCCGCCCCCTGGCCGGCGGCCAGGCCGAGCGCCCCCCTCTGGGGGCGCTGTGCGTGAGATAGAGGGGGGCAACAGCCCCCCTTCTCTGTTTCTCTCCCCTGGATTCTCTCTCTCTCTCTTGTTGACTCTCTCTCTCTTTCTTTCTTTCTCTCTCTCTCTCTCCTATTTCCTTTCTCTCTCTCTCTCTTCCTGGTTCCTCTTCCTGTTCGTCTTCTCCATTTGGAAATGACTCTTATCAGGGCCGGCCACTCCTTTTGGATTGGAGCCGTGCTCTTCTTCGTCGGCAAGACTCAAGGGCCGGCCACTCCTTTTGGATTGGGGCCGAGCTCTTCTTCGTCGGTAACATCTCCGATGATTATTCCGGTAATCGTTTACGATTATTTCGGTAATCTGTAACGGTGATGCTTACAACGACAACACTTCCATCTTCATCATCATCCCCTCTACTAATTACCATCACCATCTTCACTTCCACCATTTACTGGTTTGGATTTGGAGTTGGGCCATCTCTGTGTCTCACCCTTTCCCTGTCTCCCTCTCTTTTCCATCTGTTGCTGGTTAGACGCGGAGTTTACCTCCTGCGTCTAGGCCATTCCATAACGCGGCCTTCGCGTTATTGTATCGGCGCGACGCGGAGTCCATGCCCGCGTCCGTGTCCCTCTCGTGTCTGCACGACGCGGAGCTAACGACCGCGTCTGCGTTCCTCTCATGTTAACGCGACGCGGAACCAACGACCGCGTCTGCGTTCTCCTCGCGTCCTGATTTAAACACGGGTCTCGAACCCCGCGTTTGTGGCTCCTTCGCGACGCGACTCCCGCGTCTGTGATTCCCGCGTCTGCTATTCCCGCGACGCGACTCTCGCGTCTGTGATCGCCGCGTCTGCTATTTCCGCGACGCGACTCCCGCGTCTGCGACCCCGCGTCTCACTTTCCAAACCCGCGTCTCTTTGTGCACTCTCTCCTTTCATATGCTTCTCTCTCTAGGCTTCTCACTCTTTCTCTCTCCTCTTCACTTTCTCTCTCCTCATAAATATATATTATTTTATGGCGCGTGCGCAAGTTCCCTGGATTCCAGACTTTTCGGCTTTCCGGTGATTTAGGCGAGTGTTCTTGCTCTCGCCTCCATTTGGGTTTCCCCGCTTCGTCGGGTCGACATGTGTTTTACTCCATGTTTTCATGTATCATGTATTGGGCTGAGTCCCTGTATTTGTGTATGGCCGAGTGCCAATATCTGGACATGTATTGTTCTGTGACGAATGCTTGTACTAGGGTAGTTTACTTCTTGTACACATACTATGCCTGTGATGTATTCTATTGCTTCATACCATGCGTGGCCGATCCTTCAGCCTACGGTCACTCACTATCTCGAAAGAGATGTGATTGGGACCGTCAGGTTTCTCAGCTCCGTTGGGTGAGCATACTTAGCGCTCAGCACCTTATACACTACATTCGTTTAGACGAGATGCTGCCGGATTTTCTACTTGTATTATAAACCGAGTTATCCCGGTAACCTCGCCAAGCGCATTAGTGTCTAAACTCTGTTCGCTGCTTGTGCCTCCAGCTAGTTCAGCTTCGCCTGGTTATCATGATCAGCGTTCAGCGCTTTACCACTAGATTCGTCTAGGCGGGATGCTGCCGGATTTCCTACTCGCACCTTAAGCCAGTTGTCCCGGTAACCTTGCCAGACGCTCCAGGGATAAATCCTGTTTGCTGTCTTTTATTTCCAGCTTGCCCAGCTCCGCTTGGTTGTGCTCAGCTACCATTCTACCACCGTGCCATTTCTTCATACCTGTCATTTATGCATGTTACTATTTAACACATGTATATCACCTGGCAACTGATTTGTTATCACCTAACATCGGACATGCTACTACCTTGGCAAGACCCCTGTTATGACATGACTTGCCACCGGACTAATATCAATCTCTTGACATAACTGGTTACCTGTCTAATATCTCCATCTTGTCATGCTATCACTTAACACCCAGCATGATATACTTGACCTGTGATTATCACATTTACGGGAATGTATTCCTGCATTACATGCAGTGACCTGAATCTTGTATTCCTGTATTATATACAGTGACCTGAACTCCTGAACTCCTGATCATGTCTTGCACCTGTTATTCCCGTAAATTGATAATTACCTAATAAATCATAAAAGGAACAACTTGCATCGGGTCGGGGGAAACTCGCGGCTATCAATATGTGTTCGTGTTTACAGTGGTACTAGGCATGTTGTGCAACTAAAACTTTCGGTCTGACCTGTGGGCCTCCAGGCGACCGAGGGGAGTGCTGGCTCCCTCCTTCCTGGTACCATCATGATAAGGGCATACAATAAGACCCTCCTGTTCGCCTTGCGGCGGGTTCCGTCCACCAAGCAACGGAACAATCCTGGGCCGTGGTCCCGGG
This sequence comes from Agave tequilana, assembly GCA_038442645.1. Lineage (NCBI taxonomy): Eukaryota > Viridiplantae > Streptophyta > Magnoliopsida > Asparagales > Asparagaceae > Agave > Agave tequilana. The sequence continues at coordinate 13,224 of JAVJIF010015234.1, read as the reverse complement.
TATGTACGGGACCCACTGTAAACATAGTTCGTTGATGCCCCCGCTGGTTTCCAATAACAACCTTGCTTTACTCGGATATGGATCTATGTGTGCTGGGACGCTAGTTCACATAGCTAGATATCAGGGTAAGACGAGTAATAATAAAGTGTCAAGATAATAACCGGCTCTTTAAGTTGTAAGTAGAGGTATGTGGAATGGGACGCATACTGAAGCCTGCAGCTTAAACGGCTATGAATCTGTGATATGCCTTACCATATTTGCTTGTCCTGGATTTTGCATCGGGTTTCCGGTTTTATGAGTATTATAGTATTAACTGCTCATACTCTGCTTTATCCCTTGTATCCACTTGCCCCTGTTCATTATCTTATCATGCCCTGAGTACAGTCGGGTTGTATGTGCTTGGATTACGGTGACATGAGATAAAGGTATATAGATGAGGGTTTTCTTGTTTGGATTATTCCTTCGACGTACTAGTCTCATGGAGTCGTGATCTGAAACCATACAATCAGATTTGCTCGTCCTCGGCTTTATTTAAGTTTTATCGCTTTACATATACTTACCCTTGCTCGCCACTTGGCTTTTGCTTCACCACTCGCCTGGGGAGTTTCATCTGACTCCCCTGGATCCTCATGTCCAGGTCATGGAGCTTGGAGCGTGTGGATTCCCCCAGTTGCTGATCAGAGTAGCGCAGCGGTAGCGTGGATTCCCAGCAGACCGTTCAGAGCTCTATCCTTCCAGGCCCCCCTGTGTGCCTCTCGAGTTTCCTTTTGTAAACTCGTGAGTGCCTGTGTACTGTTCATACTTGTACATCTCTTTGTAATCTCGCAATTGCGCATATCAGTGATGTAATATTCATGTAATATTGGATCACCTCTGGTGATAACTTTGTAATTGTACTCATGTGTTGGAATGTATAATGCACCACTTGCTTCCGTACTCTGATTCTTGCCTGTACTGATGCTTAGCGTATATACGTGAGGGTATTTCGGACCTGCGTATATACGTTGCAGTAACGTCTCCGTACCCGTCGGATCGGGGCGTTACAGGTTGGTATCAGAGCTTAGGCTCTCACCTCCTCAGTACGTCCAGATGGCAAATTAATGGTAAAGAAATTTGCAACTGGAATGCATGAGTCCTGGTTATACAATCCAACTACAAGTACAGAGTTATCTATTTTCTTGATCATCTTTCCTTTGATTCCTAATCCCTCCTATCTTTCCCCTGTTTTGGTTTTTCGAAGCCTTTATAACAACTTAGGATATGGATATACTAGAAAGGTAGTGGCTAGTTCTGAATGAAGCTATGGCATGATCTCTTCGGCCAACTCTATGAAGCTCGGTATTCTTTGGATTGATCCTGATCGGGTTATCTTACAGAAATTAGTAATCGGGATTCTCTACGGGTATTCTATATTCTCGGCTATATCTCTCAGAGTGATCGATGCCTGGTCTCCGGAATTCTTAATATCGGTCTTCTTTATTTATGCTCAGGACTATCAGGGTTTCCTTTATCTTCAGTATTCTGGCTTATTCTCAGAGCGGCATTAAGTATGCAGTACAGCAGGAATTCTATTGCAAAGCTGTGGAATCAGTCAGTAATACTCGGCATCGTTAGGAGATTTATACAGCCGGAAGTACAGAGGATTTCTATATTCTGGTTATTGATCAGTCAACTTGAGGGCCCTACCTATAGTGCTTCATATCTTAATTGGTATAAATTCCACCCTTGTCCCCTTTGTGTTCATTTTACCCCTTATCGAAATTGCGAGGACGCAATTTTTGTAAGGTGGATGGAATGTAACACCCCGCTCCGGAATACGTACTTAGTTGCGTATTCAGATTTTTCGATCGTATTTTTTGATTTACTCCTTGTATTTGTTTTGTATTATGAATTATTTATATGAACGTTTTGTCTTGGATTTGGATTCGTGGACTCAGAGTCAGCCCTAGTCTGAACCGAGGGCCCGATCCTAGGGTATTACTCGATTTGGTCATTTCGGTAATCCGATTTGACCGATTTCAGTTTTGAACATCATTTTCCAATATTCTAGATTTTCTATGATTTTCTGGAATTTTCCTCAATTAAGTTGGGAATCTTCAAAACCGGTGTCGACCAGTGCCGCTGACCGATTCCCGGATTTTTAATTTACAAACTAATTGGAATTACTAAAAGTGTCTTTAGACATTATTTCTTAAAATCACATTTCCCATCTAAATGCATTTTCTGAGAATTTTATGAATTTATGAAATTCCACCGGATTCGGTATCGGCCAGTATCGCTGGTTGATTCCAGGATTTTTAGTTTACGATCGGGATTGAATTTCTAAATTCCGCTTTCACTTTACTTCTTAAAATCATATTTTCTTCTTTAATACATTTTCTGAGATTTTTCAGAATTTATCAAAATCCGGCCGACCCGGTGTAGACCGGTATCGGCGGCTGACCTTCGGATTTTTAATTTGAAAATGGGATTTTATTTTGGAAAACCGATTTCATATTATTCCTCAGGATGACGTTTTCTACCTCTGGGTATTTTTGGGGATTTTTCCGGAACAGTCGATATTTCGCGGCCATATTATAATATTATTATTTTATCTTTTCTTTCTTTCTTTCTTTCTTTCCTTTTCTTTCCCTCCAACTGATCCAGCCCATTCCCCCACGTGGGCGACCTCACCTCTCCATCACATCCCCATCAAATCTCCCTTTTTCTTTCTCTTTTTCTATTCTTTCCTTTTCTTTTCTTTTCTTTCACTTCTTTTCTTCCCTTCCTTTTTCCCTTCTCTTCTTCTTCTCTTCTTCATCTGGCGACCAGCACCCAACCACCACCACCGCCGGCGCCTCCGCCACCACGACGCCGGCGAGAGACCCCTCCATCTCCGGCCACCTCCTATTCCTCTCTTTCTTTTCTTTTCTTTCCTCTTCTTTTCTTTCCTTTCTTTCTTCTCTTGAGATCCGGCCACCACCACCTTCGCCGGCTCATCCTCCCTCCTCCGGCTTCCCCCGGCGGGGACTGACCGCCGCCGGCAGCGGCCGGCGGCCCTTGGGTGCGGCCAGGGGGCCACCCGGCCCCCTGTGCTATTGTTGTGGAGGGGCAGCAGCAGCCCCTCCTTCCTTTCTGGGGTGGCCGGTGCCACCCCAGCTCGGGGCGCCGGCGCTGTGCCGGCGGCCGTGGGCGGCCAGGGGGCCCGCCTGGGCCCCCTGTGCGTGAGCTGAGGGGGCAACAGCCCCCCTCTCTTCCTCTCTGTTGAGGGGGCAGCGGCCCCCTCTTTCCTCCCTCTCCTGGGGAGTGGCCGGCGCCACTCCCCTCCTTGCCGGCGGCCGGCGCCGCCGCCTGGCCGGCGGCCAGGCCGAGCGCCCCCCTCTGGGGGCGCTGTGTGTGAGATAGAGGGGGGCAACAGCCCCCCTTCTCTGTTTCTCTCCCCTGGATTCTCTCTCTCTCTGCTGTTGACTCTCTCTCTCTCTTGTTGACTCTCTCTCTCTCTCTTTCTTCTCTCTCTCTCTCCTATTTCCTTTCTCTCTCTCTCTCTCTTCTTGGTTCCTCTTCCTGTTCGTCTTCTCCATTTGGAAAATGACTCTTATCAGGGCCGGCCACTCCTTTGGATTGGGGCCGTGCTCTTCTTCGTCGGCAAGACTCAAGGGCCGGCCACTCCTTTTGGATTGGGCCGAGCTCTTCTTCGTCGGTAACATCTCCGATGATTATTCCGGTAATCGTTTACGATTATTTCGGTAATCTGTAACGGTGATGCGTACAACGACAACACTTCCATCTTCATCATCATCCCCTCTACTAATTACCATCACCATCACCATCTTCACTTCACCATTTACTGGTTTGGATTTGGAGTTGGGCCATCTCTGTGTCTCACCCTTTCCCTGTCTCCCTCTCTTTTCCATCTGTTGCTGGTTAGACGCGGAGTTTACCTCCTGCGTCTAGGCCATTCCATAACGCAGCCTTCGCGTTATTGTATCGGCGCGACGCGGAGTCCATGCCCGCGTCCGTGTCCCTCTCGTGTCTGCACGACGCGGAGCTAACGACCGCGTCTGCGTTCCTCTCATGTTAACGCGACGCGGAACCAACGACCGCGTCTGCGTTCTCCTCGCGTCCTGATTTAAACACGGGTCTCGAACCCCGCGTTTGTGGCTCCTTCGCGACGCGACTCCCGCGTCTGTGATTCCCGCGTCTGCTATTCCCGCGACGCGACTCTCGCGTCTGTGATCGCGCGTCTGCTATTTCCGCGACGCGACTCCCGCGTCTGCGACCCCGCGTCTCACTTTCCAAACCCGCGTCTCTTTGTGCACTCTCTCCTTTCATATGCTTCTCTCTCTAGGCTTCTCACTCTTTCTCTCTCCTCTTCACTTTCTCTCTCTTCATAAATATATATTATTTTATGGCGCGTGCGCAAGTTCCCTGGATTCCAGACTTTTCGGCTTTCCGGTGATTTAGGCGAGTGTTCTCGCTCTCGCCTCCATTTGGGTTTCCCCGCTCGTCGGGTCGACATGTGTTTTACTCCATGTTTTCATGTATCATGTATTGGGCTGAGTCCCTGTATTTGTGTATGGCCGAGTGCCAATATCTGGACATGTATTGTTCTGTGACGAATGCTTGTACTAGGGTAGTTTACTTCTTGTACACATACTATGCCTGTGATGTATTCTACTGCTTCATACCATGCGTGGCCGATCCTTCAGCCTACGGTCACTCACTATCTCGAAAGAGATGTGATTGGGACCGTCAGGTTTCTCAGCTCCGTTGGGTGAGCATACTTAGCGCTCAGCACCTTATACACTACATTCGTTTAGACGAGATGCTGCCGGATTTTCTACTCGTATTATAAACCGAGTTATCCCGGTAACCTCGCCAAGCGCATTAGTGTCTAAACTCTGTTCGCTGCTTGTGCCTCCAGCTTGTTCAGCTTCGCCTGGTTATCATGATCAGCGTTCAGCGCTTTACCACTAGATTCGTCTAGGCGGGATGCTGCCGGATTTCCTACTCGCACCTTAAGCCGAGTTGTCCCGGTAACCTTGCCAGACGCTCCAGGGATAAATCCTGTTTGCTGTCTGTATTTCCAGCTTGCCCAGCTCCGCTTGGTTGTGCTCAGCTACCATTCTACCACCGTGCCATTTCTTCATACCTGTCATTTATGCATGTTACTATTTAACACATGTATATCACCTGGCAACTGATTTGTTATCACCTAACATCGGACATGCTACTACCTTGGCAAGACCCCTTGTTATGACATGACTTGCCACCGGACTAATATCAATCTCTTGACATGACTGGTTACCTGTCTAATATCTCCATCTTGTCATGCTATCACTTAACACCCAGCATGATATACTTGACCTGTGATTATCACATTTACGGGAATGTATTCCTGCATTACATGCAGTGACCTGAATCTTGTATTCCTGTATTATATACAGTGACCTGAACTCCTGAACTCCTGATCATGTCTTGCACCTGTTATTCCCGTAAATTGATAATTACCTAATAATCATAAAAGAACAACTTGCATCGGGTCGGGGGAAACTCGCGGCTATCAATATGTGTTCGTGTTTACAGTGGTACTAGGCATGTTGTGCAACTAAAACTTCCGGTCCGACCTGTGGGCCTCCAGGCGACCGAGGGGAGTGCTGGCTCCCTCCTTCCTGGTACCATCATGATAAGGGCATACAATAAGACCCTCCTGTTCGCCTTGCGGCGGGTTCCGTCCACCAAGCAACGGAACAATCCTGGGCCGTGATCCCGGGTATGTACGGGACCCACTGTAAACATAGTTCGTTGATGCCCCCGCTGGTTTCCAATAACAACCTTGCTTTACTCGGATATGGATCTATGTGTGCTGGGACGCTAGTTCACATAGCTAGATATCAGGGTAAGACGAGTAATAATAAAGTGTCAAGATAATAACCGGCTCTTTAAGTTGTAAGTAGAGGTATGTGGAATGGGACGCATACTGAAGCCTGCAGCTTAAACGGTTATGAATCTGTGATATGCCTTACCATATTTGCTTGTCCTGGATTTTGCATCGGGTTTCCGGTTTTATGAGTATTATAGTATTAACTGCTCATACTCTGCTTTATCCCTTGTATCCACTTGCCCCCTGTTCATTATCTTATCATGCCCTGAGTACAGTCGGGTTGTATGTGCTTGGATTACGGTGACATGAGATAAAGGTATATAGATGAGGGTTTTCTTATTTGGATTATTCCTTCGACGTACTAGTCTCATGGAGTCGTGATCTGAAACCATACAATCAGATTTGCTCGTCCTCGGCTTTATTTAAGTTTTATCGCTTTACATATACTTACCCTTGCTCGCCACTTGGCTTTTGCTTCACCACTCGCCTGGGGAGTTTCATCTGACTCCCCTGGATCCTCATGTCCAGGTCATGGAGCTTGGAGCGTGTGGATTCCCCCAGTTGCTGATCAGAGTAGCGCAGCGGTAGCGTGGATTCCCAGCAGACCGTTCAGAGCTCTATCCTTCCAGGCCCCCCTGTGTGCCTCTCGAGTTTTCCTTTTGTAAACTCGTGAGTGCCTGTGTACTGTACATACTTGTACATCTCTTTGTAATCTCGCAATTGCGCATATCAGTGATGTAATATTGGATCACCTCTGGTGATAACTTTGTAATTGTACTCATGTGTTGGAATGTATAATGCACCACTTGCTTCCGTACTCTGATTCTTGCCTGTACTGATGCTTAGCGTATATACGTGAGGGTATTTCGGACCTGCGTATATACGTTGCAGTAACGTCTCCGTACCCGTCGGATCGGGGCGTTACAGTATTTTGCAGATATTTGCAGTTAAAAATATGTTTATAGCTATGATTCACTCTAACAGGTTCTCTCTCGGAACTGCGAGTCAGTCACACGCTCGACGTACGTATCCTGTTAGAGTCCTGAGGAAGATTACTTCCATTACTGATGAGTTGGATTTTTCATGCGACCCTGGTATCAGTTTGATTTTGTGGAGCAAAGTGAACTCTTTTTGTTGCATGTGTCTTTTCAGATCTACGATCGACTGCAGTTAATCCGTTACGAAGATCAGATCCACCTCCACCATTTTGGTTCGGACTTGATGCATGACCGATGGTTTTTCTGACCACCACCATGGCCTGATTGAGATGCTTCATGTGGGGAGCCCAAACTCGACAAGGTTGAGCTTTTCCCCACCCAAGGGAAATGATGAGGACATCACGCCGTTTGATCTGAGTCTACACTAAAAGAAGGCGTGCTGCACTTCTTTGATCCTAGTTTTGATTTTAGTTTATTTAATTTTTTTTTTTTGTTTTTAGTACCACATCGATTGTGTTTGAAAACTAGACTTTTATAAAGCTTATAAAAAGGCCTCGAGACTTCTCTTGTTGGTATTGAATGATTGAAATTTTAGTTAAAATTCTTGGGATTGTTATCTTGAGATTTGGGGTGTGAAGCTCGTGGTGTAAGTGGTGTGAAACCTAAATTTATTAAGTTCTTATATTTTTTTTTTAAAACCCTATTTCCCCCTTTCTATTTCTTTTCCAAAACTCTAGTTTTCTCTTCTATTTAGATTGAAGGTGAATGCGTCCACCCATATTACATCAGCAGTATTATGGATCAGAATTTTTAGTAACGAGGATCAATAGAGAAAATTCAATAGCGTCAATGAGAATGTTTAGATGAGAGAACTAGCTTAGATACAGATTCAGCTACAAATTTGCATGCTGGAGAACTGACCAAGATTACACGGGAATATGCTATGGAGAATGAACACGATTTCATACAAACTATTGGATTTGTGTTAAAGAGAGAAATACAAGGAATGACCATGGTTAACTCGGATTGGTGTAAGGATTCAGAAAGGATTGATTTGACATAAACTGTAGCCAGGCTTAATTGTGTAGAAAAGTTTCTTTATGTATTTGAATCATTGTGAGAGCCATATTTCCTTCCCTTATTCTGTTGTTCATGGGCCTTGAGAAACCTAAAATAGGGTGGATAAGGGATTTCTAATATATTGTCTGAACTTGGAAAGCGATGCAACTACATTATTCATGGCAAGGAAATTCTAACAATGTTGAACAAATGCATCTTTTCTTGCATATGGCATTACCTCGTCTATAATACATGTTCATTCTTAAAATTTGCTAGAAATTTTTTATGTTTATCAATTTTCTTCCTGGCCCTCAACCAAATTAATTTGAGGAAAAAGCATCTATGAGGCCAACCAAAAGTTTTGCATCAAGAATTTTTGGCTTCCTTATCCTATTAAATTATTTTGCTTTATTACTAATGTTTAAGTGAATCTTGATTTTTGTCCTCTGTCATTGAAACATGTCACGGAAACATGCTCCTTATAAATTGTACACTTTATCATTTTGCAAGTAATGTTCCTCTTCGTTGTATTCATTCATTTATCTTACAATGAACAAAAGTGGATATTAGTGAAAGCAATATATCTAATAATGATTCTTAAGGATTTCAACCAAGCTGGTACTGAACATTGGGCTACCTGGTTTGGACAAAAATTATATTATCGTAAAGCCTAACATTACAGAGAAACTGGGATTGATGATGTGGTGGAGATTTTCCGTCGCGAGCAATCGGACGGTCTATCCACACCACAAGAGAGCATAGGAAAGTAGGCACTGTATGAGTAAAAATAATGCACAACACAAAAAGAGACACAAGATTTTTACGTGAAAATTCAAATCGAGAAAAATCACGGGAAGGATAGGAATTCACTATAATTTGTGGGTTACAGGAATTACAGGATTATATGCCATAGCCTTAGTGCTGGGCTTAGCTGGAAACTAAAGAATTCAAAGGTCCTGGAAGGAAGAAGCCTTTCTCTCGAAGGAAGAAGAACCTGCCTCCTCGTTGGAGGAGTGAGTTTATTTATACTTAATGTGATCTGCGTGTATGAGGGCGGAGCGTACAAGTGCGATCCTCGTAACTGTACAATCTGCACATGTTGATTTGTTATAACGGCCGTGATTATGCGCGCTTGATTGTTAGGATTGCAAGCAGAGAAATCCGCCTCAGTCTATAACTGTCCAGTCTGGAGGGCGTGACATGTTATCAACTTGGGGGGAGATCTTGCTGTGTAACTGAAGGCGGAGATCAGGGATGATTTGTTGTCATGATGTAACTGAAGGCGGAGATCAGTGATGATTTATTGCCGTGGTTGTCTTGTGCGGAGCTGAAGTTTCTGGAATGGGGGGAGATTTGGGATGACTGAGAGCATGGGAGCTTCCGGATGGAAGTGTCCAAAGACAGAAGGGCGACTTCTGGAATGGCTCCAAAGTGACAAAGACTCCTTGTTGCTAGGACACGTGTCATCATCCCGTGAGGGCTAATTTTTGACCACTACGGATGAATTTCTAGATGAAGAGGTAGATTCAGCCTGACATGCTTACAGAAAAAGTTATCTGTTACATGTAAATCATGACCTCTGTTCCCTTCCACCATGTCTCCATTTCTTGCTGCATTATGCGAAGAAACCCTCTGCTTGAACATATATACAGTGTGTTAGTTGAATGTTATCCTGCTAGCAATTTGGCATCTTCTACTTTATTGTCCATGCGAGGTTTATAACCAGTCATATCTAAATTGTACTTCTTATACATATAACGTGGACAACTGTTAAATTAGTAACATCTCTCTTGCAACTGTTGGTTTAGATCTCTCCTTGATTGCATCCTGATCTAAAGTTTGTTTTGTGTATAGGAATGGTCCGTAGTTGGAAGAATGCCTTTCCGTATCAAGACGACGTTGTTGGGTACTGGGATGGATGGTTATATTTCACTTCCGGACAGCGAGACAGGGGACCCAACGATCCGTCTCCAAAGAAGGTCGTGGGAGGAGTATGGAGAACCAAGTTACATTTATGATTCTTTCCCTGGCTGTAATTCACCACCTCACCGGAATTAGACATTTTTTTTGAAGTTCTGTTCAATTTGTATGTATCATTAAATTGAGAGAGCTATCCTTATTCTTTGTATCAATATGTAATTTACGCTAGTCTCAAAATAGATTTAGAGAAGGTGGTTTTGTTTGGTGTGGGGGGGGGGGTGGGGGGGGTGGGGGGGGGGGGGGGGGTGTTGTGTTGGGGGAGATTTAATGATTTTGTGGAAAATGTTGGATTTTGAAAGAAAAAATAATTGCTTATCCAGGGCTTTATTGATACTATTGAGATGTGGTTTATCTCAAAATCATTGTTTATTTGATTGGAGTTTTCATTTTGGGAATTATTGATTGCTAGCCAATACAAATGGGTCCTGTAATTTGATTTTGGGATTTTGGTACGTATTATTGGTTCTGGTTGTTTTTCACTCACAAAAATCTGAACTTGATGCAGCATACTCTTTCTACTCTTTAAGCAACATGGATGGCGCTAAGAATAGTTTTGTAATTCATCTAACCTTAGACCGATCAATTGCTCATTTGCATGTGAAAGAAATACTCTTATATAATTTATTTCTTACCTGGCTATCTTTTCATGAAATCTAGATTTCATTTTCTAATCTACTGGAGTTGAAGTTCTCAATCTTGAGTCTTCAGTCTCCCTGCATTGCATCCATCAATTACTGTTGACACAAACTTATATTCTGAATTAATCTTTCATAAAGTTCACAGAATATTTAATGGGTTACAATAAAACCATTCCATAATGATCTGATCATCCCAGATATATAACTGATATCTTGAATACTTTGTCAAACTTGCATTTTTCTTAGCTTCTTTTTCAGGCACAAAGACCTTTAGAGCCTTTTACGAGTAGCTGTAAATGAAGAACAAGAATAGTGTGGTAAATGCATTTTTGTTCATTGTAAGTTTTAAAAAATGGTAATACTGACGCAGACGGGAGTGAAGAAGACGAACGATGCGGGTTAGAACTTGTTTTAGCGCTAATGGATCCTGAAGAGATCTCCAGGTAGAGTAACTATTCGAATCGAGCAAGAACGATCTGAATCTACGAGCCAAAAGGAACAACTCGAATTGATGAGCAAATATGAGGAAAACTCAAAGTTTATTGATTAAAAGTTAATTATCTAAAACCCTAGGATACAATGGCCTTATATAGGTAAATAAAAGAAGAATACTTGAAATAGAAAAAAACAAATTGAAATTCAAAACGGACTTAGAAAATAACTCCTAAACGAACTAGGATACTGTGATACTCCATAGGCATGTTGACAGCTCCCTTTAACTGTCGACAGGTCTGTAATCCACAGACTTACTATAAAAGCTTGTTGACAGGCTTTTTGAGGGTGTTGTCGACAGTCAAGTCACCTGTCCCTGTCGATAGATCAAAGGTGCTGTATATATTACCTGCTGGTTGCCTTCTTCCTTAACCTACATCAGTCCCTCCTTCAAAATAACTCGTCCTTGAGTTATTATCTGGATATAACTGCTCGGGTGGGTGATAAACATAGAGATCTACCATATTAAATATTTTTGACATCACCATATCGCTTGGAAGATTTACATATAGGCATTATCATTGATCTTCTTCACGATTTGGAACGGACCATACTTCTTTGGCCTCAACTTGTATGTTCCCGTATGAATTCTTTTTTTTTTTTTCAAATATACCATACCATGTCTCCTCCTTCGAAAACCTTTTCTCTTATCCTTTTGTCGGCAGCGGCTTTGTATCTTGCATTGGATTTCTCCAACCTTATTCGAACCTCTTTTTGAACATCTATGGCTTGCTCAGCCATGTACTAGCTGCATTACTAAACTTCTCGCCAATGGACAATTTGGTTAAGTTTAGGAGATGATGAGGTACTTTCAGATAGACAATAGAAAAAGTTAACATAGCCATTGAACTGTGGCTTGTGTTGTTGTAAGCAAACTCCGCTTGAGGCAGAGCTTGATCCCATGCTCTTGGTCTGTCTCCACATATGCTTCTCAATAAATTGCCTAGGGTGCGATTAACAACTTCTGTTTGGCTATTAGTTTGCGGATGTGCTGTGCTACTGTATTTTAAAGATGTGTCAAACTTTCTCCATAGGTAGTCCAAAATGTTGCCAAAACTTACTGTGTCGATCTGAAACAATAAAACTCGGCATGCCATGCAGTCTCACTATCCCTTGGAAAAATAATTTGGCCACATGTGGTGCACCAGATGTCTTTCGGAAAGGAATAAAGTGTGCCATCTTGAGAATCGATCAACTATCATGAAGATAACGTCTACTTTCTTTTGTGTGTGAGAAGTCCCAACACGAAATTCATGCTCAAGTCTTCCCAAATATCCTTCAGGACAAGCAAAAGTGTATACAGCGCGTATTTTGAGCTTGGCCTTTAGCGACTTGACGCACTGGGCAGCTCTTCACAATTATAGTCACATTCTTGCCCAGTTTGGTCCAGTAGTATCTTTCTTCAAGACTTGTCATCGTCTTGTCTCTCCCAAAATGTCCTGCCAGCTTGCCTCTATGTAAGTCTCTAATAATTTTCTCTCTCACCGAAGTGCTTGGTACATATAACCGACTTTCTTTAAGAAGAAATCCATCTAAGATATGAAAATCTTGTGCAGGCTGTTGTGACGAACACTTCTCCCAGATTTCAGCAAAGTCTTCATTCTCTTTGTATAGCTCCTTCAAACATTCGAACTCAATGATTTTACTTTGTAATGAGATCAACAATGAAACTCTTCGACTCAAAGCAACGGGAACTTTGTTATCTACTCCAGATTTGTGACGGATCACAAAATTGAATTGCTCTAAGTAGGATGCCCACCTTGCATGCATCTTATTTATAAACTTTTGGTTCTTGAAGTGTTGGAGTGATTGATGATCCGAAAAACAGCACGAAGTTACTAGTTATAAGAAAGCTTTCCCATGACTTCTGATTGAGGTATACCTGTGCGCAATACAAAGTTTAGAAATGAAGAATAGAAATGTGTAAGGTTACTCAATAATACCACTATAGCGAGTGGCTATGCGAGTCGTGATCCACAATGAGGGACTTATGATGGAAGTGTGATGTAAGTTCTTCTTTAAGTTACTAAACTGGTTAAAAGTTTTTCTATGTTCTTTAAAAAAAAGAAAAATGAAACTATGTTAATTTGGAGAAAGTGACAGATAGGAGAGATGGTGATTTTGAAAAATGAAAAACTAAGTTAAAGAAAGAAATAAAAAGAGTAAAGAGTTAGTGATTGAACTTGTGTGTTCTATATTAAGAAATCAAAAGAAAGAAAACCTAAAATACTTACTTCTTCTAGACAATGACTTA
>JAVJIF010015233.1:0-117558 GCA_038442645.1 Agave tequilana | reverse complement strand
AGAAGTTTGAAAACCTTTCGGCCATGTGAATTGTCGCGTTGTAGTAGGGTACTAGATCTTCATGTCTGGCCTCGTACTCTCCGCGAAATTGTCTGACGAGAGATTAGAGTCACCGTAAGCCTCGAGATTTTTAACGCCAATCTCATCGGCGAGCTGCATCCCAATCAAAAGAGCGTTGTATCCGCCACATTGTTGGAACAAGGCTCCGTTAACGAGACAGCTCGGGGGATCACATATTTTGTGGGGAGACGAGTACTACTCCTCCCCGCTACTATGTGTCCCTCGGGCTTGTCCTTGATGCACCGTCGAAGAAAAGTGCCATACTGACTTTCGAACGATGTCTGAGTCAGGTAGACTTCGGCGGCTCATCTGGGAGATCCTCATAGAGTTTGGCTGCCCTGGATCTGGGTGCTCAGCTAGGAAGTCCGCCACCGCTTGTCCTTTAATGGCCTTCTGGGGTAAAAAGTGCATCTCATATTGGGATAACATATAGCCATTTTGCCAGCCGGCCATTTAGTGAAGAAGGCTTTGTCATAAGTAACCTCAGAGGGTTGACTTTTGATATGACATTTATAGTCTGGCCTACCAGATAGGTCGCATTTTCTGAATGGCGAACACTAGTGCCAAACATCCTTCTCGATCGGGTTGTACCGATGTTCGGCTCCGATCATTGTTCTACTCAGATAGTAGATTGCCTGTTCTCGTCCTTGTTCATCATTCTGAGCTAGTAGAGCTCCCAAGGAATGATCCATTGCTCGGACGTACACCAGGAAAGGCTTTCCGGACACCGGAGCTGCAAGGACTGGTGGGTGGGTGAGGTAGTGTTTGATCTCCTCAAACGCTTTTTGACAAGCGTCGTCCCAAATGACTGAAACACCCTTTTCATCAGCTTGGCGAAGGGTTGGCATCTCCCAGAAAGGTTTGATATGAACCTGCGGATGTACGCCAATCGTCCTTGTAATCCCCTGAGCTCCTTGAGGCTCTGGGGGGTTGCATCTCTTGGATAGCGCGGACTTTCTCTGGATCCAAATAGATTCCTTTGGAAGTCACAACAAATCCTAGGAATTGCCACTGGCTACCCCCAGGAAGGATTTGGTGGGTTCATCTTCAATTGATGAGCCCGCATGATGTCGAAGACCACCTTCAGGTCTGCTATGTGATCACCTTTAGTGCGACTCTTCACCGCGATGTCATCGACATAGCATTCCACCGTTTTCCGCATTTGCTGATGGAAAATGGCGTTCATGGCCCTTTGGTATGTTGCCCCTGCATTTTCAGTCCGAAGGGCATGACGGTGTAACAATATACCCCTAGAGGAGTCCTGAAGGAGGTATGCTTTTCGTCATCGGGATACATCTTGATTTGATTGTATCCTGAGAACCCGTCCATAAAGGACAATTCGCTCGAATCCACAAGTATTGTCAATCATGACATCTGTGATTGGCAATGGGAATTCGTCTTTGGGGCAGGCCTCGTTTAGATCACGGAAGTCGATGCAGATCCGGATCTTCCCGTTCTTCTTGGCGACGGGGACGATGTTGGCTACCCAGTCGGGATGTTGTTCTTCCCGGATGAAGCCAGAATCGATGAGCTTTCTGACTTCTGATTGAATTGCCTCCATTATCTCTGGACGGAACCGTCGCTGCTGTTGTTTAACAGGCTTCATATCCGGATTGATGTGAGGCGATGCATAGCCACTTGAGGATCAAAGTCCAGGCATGTCTCATAATTCCAGGCGAAGACATCTATATACTCTTGTACAAAGAGATATTAAATCCTTCTCTCTGGAGGCGACAGGCCGTCACTTATGAAGATGGGCTTGGGTGGTCTCATCTCTAGGTTGATCTGAACAACCTGTCATCTGTGGGTGGCTCACGCTGTTCAAAGCGGATATCCCAAAGAGCATTCAAATGTTGATCCAAGGATCTGTATCAGGTTGGATCATTTCTTCAACTTCATCTTCCAGATTGCCTGTTGAAACCATGTTTACTGAAAGCCCTTTGAAGATGTTGCCGACACTGACATCTGACTCCCATGATGACGTGTCTGAAGAGCAATCGTCGTTCGACGATTCTTGAGAATTAGAGGCTGATGGGACCGGAGTGGATACATAGCCCAACCCCCTGCGCGTCCGATGATAATAATCGGGGGCTTCCCTTTTGGCACAAAGGATCGAAGTAGCGTCCTCCTTCCTTTGCCGAAGTTCAACCCGGGCTTGTTGGTATATCGTACCCCATTTGCTTCATCATTCTGAGTGCTTTCGATTCATAATGGTCGAGCTGAGGGGATTCCTCCTCGCTTTCTGATTCTTCGCGGGGCATTGGTTCAGACGAGATTCGCCCAAAAAGTATTGGTCTTTGGCCTTTTCGTTTCTTGCCGGAACCAAGAATATAGATTCCTGCGCATCGCCATTATCCTGGTATGGCCCGAAAGATGATTTACTGTACATGCAATGATGTCAAAGCATCCATTGCCGACCAGATGTCATCGTCTACGTCGGTAGTAGTATCCGACGGTATAGAATCGGATGCACACGCAGAAAAGTATTCAAAGTCTAGATTCTCATTAATATACCAACGCCTGCATTCATCGGTGGTATTATCAACATCGAGCTTATTAATGCTCTTTACAAGTGGTTTAACTCCCACAGGCACTTTCTTGCTCGGGCTCAGTGTCAGCCTCATTACCAGAGTCTGGGCCTCCGGTTGCGGGGTTTCATCCACCGGATCCCTGGTATATAAAAGGGAATCCGTGAAATAATTCTCAACTCCCTTTGAACGGATACCTTTCGGCAACCAACGTTGCACCTTCCCACTCGCGTCAATGTATTTCATGACTTGGTGAAGAGTGGAGGGAACGATGGAGTTGCGGTGGATCCATGGTCGTCCCAGCAGCGATTGTAGGAAGCGTCGGCATCGATGACGTAGCATGTCACCTCCGACTTGAGGCTCCCAATCTGGCATTTGAGCTTGATCTTCCCCATCGGGCGGGAGCTGTTGGCATTTGAACCCGTAAATAGTCGTCTGGGTAGGGCTCAGACGATGGGTAGGAATGCCTAGAAACTGCATAACCCGGCGAGGTATGATGCTTAGCGCAGACCCTGGGTTCTACCTGGATGCGGTTCACCTCGGATGACCCAATATACCCTGTGAAGTATAGGGGTCGGTCATGCTTCCCTTTAACCTGCATGTCATCTGTTGTGAAGGTGATGCAGGGAGCATTTGGGGAGGTGTGGAGGCAATCCTCTACATCTTCCCCCTTGGCACGCGGGTCATAAAGACCTCAGCATTTGCCAAAGCTTCTTGTAGAGCCTCTCTGGTTGACTTTGATAGCCTCAGGAGCTCATACAAGGTAATGCGTGCCGGGATGTTGGCTAATTGAGCCAAGACATCAAAACTGTAAGGTGTCGAGGATCCTTCCGTTACACCTTCGCAAGAACTCGAGAAAACCGAGTTTCTTTCTGTTTCTCCCCAGGCTGTTTAGAGGAGGGCTTTGCTGGCTCTGCAGCTGGTTGTGGAGGAGCTACTACTGTCTCGCCATACTGTTTCAGGTATGCCTGCCCCGAACGGGTTCCTGCCGTGGGGTTGGGTTCCGCGGCCAGGACTATTGTCTCCTCTTCCGAGTCAGTCAGCGAGGGAACATCAGTATCCGCTTCTCGGAGGAAGCGCATATCACATGCAAGATGAAGCCTTCCCTTTGCCTTTGGACTTCCTGTTGGTCACAGTCGTCCATTGTTGCTCGTCGACGAGGTCAGGGTGGACCCACATGATTTCCCCTCGAGGTGTAGGGACGGGTACCAAGCCTTTCTCCCGCTGCTGATGAGGGTCTGTGTTGACCACCCTCAGTTCTCCTTCGGGACAGAGATCACCCCCACGGGTGTCGGGGGTCGTGTCCCAACTGGAGAATCGACGTCATGTTGGCCGTCATCTTCTTCTGCTCCGGTCGGAGCTTGAGTACCTCCGCGTCAATCAAAGCCTGAAGAATGTCCTTGAAGACGTAGCAGCTTTTGGGGATGTCCGAGCATCCTGTGGTATAAGCAGTAGGTGGGATTGTCGGTCTTGCCGACTTCCTCCGGGCGCCTAATTTCAGGGAGTTTCAGTCGATTACTCTTGTTGAGTAACTTGAAGAGCGAGTCGACGTGTTCCTCCTTGAAGGAATACTGTTTGTTGGCGCGAGGTTGGCTAGAAGAGCCACTCGCTCTGCCTGGTAGAGGCTTGGAGGGAATTTGGTCTCTGTCGCCAAGTTATCCTTCCGTTTGGTTTGGAGGGATGTGTCTGGTGCACGCCTTGTCGACCTCTCTGGCCTGGGCTTGCCTTCTTCCGCTCTGACGCGGGCAACAATCTCCTCAGCCTGTTCACCTTGCTGGACTAATTATTTCCAGGTGCGGCTTTCAGCAACTCCTATTTGAGTAGGAGTGAGGTTTGGAGATTATGGCGACATGTTCCACCAGGGTGGCCTGGGTCATACCGCTTGGGCACCGGAGTGCCGTGTTCCGAAATCTTTCACGAAAGATTGACGGACTCCCCCGCTCCGCTGTTTGGTAGCTAAAAGGGTGGGCATTGTGACTTCGGAGTCGTCTTCGAAGAAGCGTGTCAAGAACAGCTTCTCTAGATCCCCCCAGTTCTTGATAGAACCCTCCGGGAGCTTCATAAACCACTCAAAAGCCAACCCTTTCAGGGTACCGATGAATAGTCGTGCCAGGATGGCATCGTTATCTACCACATTCCCAGTTTGGGATTTGAAGTAGTAGATATGTTGGTTGGGCGACCCCTTCCCATCGAATGCTTGGAGAGTTGGAGCCTTGAACCTAGGAGGGTACGGGACTAAGTCCCACTCGGCCGGATAGGGCCAGACCACTCCAGCTTCTTGGAGATCTTTACGACTGGCAAGGGCGTTGAGTCGTTGCCCAGTAGACTCATTCTTTCAACATGAGCTTTCTCCGGGTCTGGGTCACTTCCCGCCTGTGCCGAAGGCTTGGACACATCCGAAGTAGATCGTCGTGTCTCATCCGAAGGTTCGGAAGGTGGACTTTTTTCTCCTTCCCCTTTACCTTTTGACCTTCTAGGAGGAGATCTCGCTCTTTCTTCGAGCAATTTCTCAAGCATATGCTTGAGGGTGTCAATGGATCGCTGCTGAGAGGAGAGTATCTCCATTTGGTGCTTCTGCATCTGTTCTAGATGCTTAGTCGTCTCCTCAGAGGCGCCTACCATGTGGGCAGAAGTCTCCTTCTCGACGGAAGAATTCGAATCCTGCGACTCTATCACAACGGAGTGAGAGTCGTCCATTCTAATGCCGCAGGCTAGGGCATTATAGTCAACTGGGGGAATGGTCCCAGTCCGGGTGCGAGTGTGCTGATACACTCCTTCCGGTTCCGAATCAGACTTATCCGAGCTGATTTTCGGTTGTTTCCCTTGCTTCTGCTTGTCATGTATGCAGTAAGCTCGGTTACTCGACGTCAGAGAAGGTTTCTCCTTCTGTGGGAGCGTCTTCTTTTGGCTGACGGGGGAATCAGGGTCAGCTGTCTAATTAAAGACGGTTGGTGCACGCCTGACTCGCAATGGCATCCAGAGAGCATCTGGATGAGCTGTTGACAACAGCATGGAGAAGTGGCCTGATTGGCACTCCTTTTCCTTTTCAAATAATCCCTCAAATCCGCGGGAGAGGGATTAAATAGACTAGCCTCGCGACGTGGAAGACGGGAGGAAGTCATGCGCTGTGCTGTCTGGACACAGGTTTCAGAAACGCGGCTGTCGCGTCGCGGCTGCGTCGCGCGCGTCTGGCGTCTCTGTTGATATGAGACGCGACTTTCGCGTTGCTGTCTGCTGCGTTGGAGCAGAGAGACTTGGGAGAGAGTGGGCTGCTGGGCCCCACGCCTATGGGCGCGTGCTTCCTGCGTTTGACGAGACGCAGAAGCTTCGCTTTGGCGTTTGGCAAGTTGGTCTTCAGAAGCTCAACTTGGGGAGTCTCGCGTTTGGGTCGCCAAACGCGGATCTCTCGCACTGGACGAGGTGCGGGCAAGGCATCGGATCGTACGCTGCGTCCAACCCCAGTCAGAAAACAACCGGTTTCGACTGAGTGTTGACGCGCGCGTCTTCTCTGTCGACGCTCGGCATTCCGATTGCGCCGTGGAGGAAGAGAGAAGCCAACAACTTCCTGGTTTGTAGAACCAGGGGTGTTTGCCACGCGGGTCTCCTGAGAGACGCTGACGCGGGCGTTCTGTGCGACACGGTTGATCGCACCAGTAGATGTGCCGGGGGACCACGCGGGCCTTCAGAGAGGCGTTGGCGCGTGTGTTCTGCGCGACGCGGTTGATCGCAAGCAGAGGTGTTGAGGTTACGCGGGCCTTCTGGGAGGCGTCGGCGCGTGAACCAAACTTGGCACAGTGGGCAGCAGGAGCACCCGACAGAGCCTCAGATTGGGCTTCAGGGGGCTGTCCACTTGAGACCCTGCGGCAGACGCGGGTCTTTGGGCTCTTGGAGCCAGAAGAGAGGAACTCTTCATACTTCGCTGGTCGAACTCGACGACGAGTGATTCGACCATTTTCCCCTTACGGAGAACGTCATCTTGCACCACGGTGCGCTCGTCAGTAACGAAGGTAGTCCCCAGCGGAGTCGCCATCTCTTGTATGCGCCGGAAAAAGAAAGAGGGAATTGCTGTAAAGATTTCTTTGAATCAGATGAAAAGATTACAACAAGACTTTTCCTTCCAGTTACAAGGGAGGGAGGATGTTGAAGCTTGAATCCCCCTTTGTTTAATGCTGGGTTCTTCGTGTGGCGGTGGAGAGTGAATCTTGTTCTCCGTTGACCAGATGACCGTCCTGGACCGTCGGGGGTCTTCTCTTCGGTCGGTAGAAAGAGTAACTCAGCTCGTCTACCAAAACTCTCAAAGAGGAGGTAGGCGAAGAGCGGCTAGTACTCAGTAAGCTCGCTGAAGAGTCTCCTCCCTCTGTCTGTTGTTGAAGTCGTGCTTCCCTCTTGATGATCCTCTTGCCTGGATTCGATCGATCTTGATGATGCCTTGACCTTCTTAATTCTCGACCTTTCCAAAACTTCGATCCCCTCTTCATAGCAAACAAGGCTATTTATAGGGGTCTTAGGGGGTGAAGGTGGCCTCCTGAAAACACTCCCGAATGAGGGGTCACTACCCGCTACATGCGCGGTGACTGGCCCCGCAATCAGGGCAGTTGCAACTGAGACGCGGGCGTTGAGCGAAACGCGCTTGAAGTTTGAGACGCGGGCGTCGAGCCAAACGCGCCCTGAAGTTGAGACGCGGGCGTCGAGCCAACGCGCCTTAATGCTGAGACGCGGGCTTCGGGCCTTCACGTCTGGACGCTGAGACGCGGGTGTAGAGCCAACGCGTCTTAATGCTGAGACGCGGGCATCGATTCCTCGCGTCTAGAGCTTGAGACTCTGCTTCCTTAATGGCTTGTTTGTTAGTCATTTTTAGACAGCCTACACTCTGCTGCTGCTATTAACCTGTTTTGCTTGCTCCTTCCCTCGTCTTTTGTCGACGACTTTCTCGACGACCCCTCGAGATCCTTGTCGACTTCCTTGACAATATCTGATCCTTCCCTTTCCATAATTCTCCACCTCGGTGAAGATTTTAACCAAAATCTGAGCCGATCTCTAACGTACACCCAGTCTATCACCTGGCAAAATCGACACACGATCTCGGCTTGCGCGACCGGACGAAATCGAACACGATCTCGGCGAAATCGACACACGATCTCGGCTTGGAATCTGTAGCTCAGCTGTCCCTGGAAAACATCGCGCATGCCTTCCCTGCACTTCACCTTAGGAGAACTTCCATACATGCCGATCACCAAACCGTGGTTTCTACTTCGCAACTTCACGACCTCACGAAGACTTCCTCACGAGCCAACACTGACTCTCCAACTGACTAGCTCTATCTAGTCTTCCTGTCTTCCACTGACGGTCCTCCAAGTCTGTGTAGAGCAAACCAAATATCATCGGCTTCAAATGGATGCACACCACTCCTTATGCAAGCTCAACATCTTCGTCCACGGAGATTAACCTGTTCATCGAGATCACAACATCTCACCACTACGTGAGATCCAACTGGCCACAACACTTCACCTCTACGTGAAGCCCCTCCACCTCTACGTGAAGTCCATCGGCCACAACTCTTCACCTCTACGTCAAGATCCAAACAGCTTCTCGAGAACCCAAATAGCTCCATAAGAGTTTGCATCACCAAATGTTGCGCCTTTACGGCTGCCTACGTACCTTTGCCCAAAAGGATCAAGCCAACCGTAGTTCATTAAAATGAGCTTCATCAAGCTCAAGCACTGGTACCTGTATTTGCAGCAGCGAACCTGTCAGACTGAGTCATATGAACCTCTTCCCGACCATCATGGAGAACAACGGCCTTCAACTTGAGCTTGTCGCGATCACAAGCTTGAGATTCATGCTTCTTTCCCCACAAGCGTGGTTTCACCTTGGTTCCAATAGCTGCAAAAATTCTTGACATCCTCAATGTCTTCAACCTGTTCAGTATCAACCTTGGCTTCATGATCTCCACCGGTGTCACATCATCGGTGAAATCTCCTCTAATGCCGAACCAACGGAGATGATGGAGTAGCATCAACTCCACCCGCTGCGATCCTTCCTTGGTCTTCGTCCTCTCCACCTGCTGAGAGACGGTGGACTTCAACACTGAAGTCTCTCTAAAAATGACATGCTTACTCATCACGATCTTCTTGTTTTCGGGGTCCCACAACTTGTAGCTGTTCTTCTTGACGCCCAAATAAACAAACCTCTTTGCTCGCGGATTCACGTTGCCATTCTTGGCACTGAAGTAGGTCGGACTTCTAAATTCTCACAGCAAATCATGATCTTGAGTAGCTTCCCCAGACCAAAATTTCACTGGAGCTTTACCTCCTATCGCAGTCGATCTGTTAATGAGATGGCTAGCATACTCTGTCGCCTCAGCCCAAAATGACTTGTCTAATCCTGCATTAGACAACAACCGCCGAACCTCCTCCAGCAAGGAACGGACTACCTCTTTAGCTAACCCATCTGTAACTGTTGTGAAGTGAGTAACAATTCCGCTGTTCTGGCCAAATCGTAGGAATTAGTACATGTCCTTTCCAACATTACCAATTTTAGCTCCTTGATCCTCCTACCAATCTGCCTCTCCATTTTTTCTTTCCACTTCACCAATATATCTAGGGCTTCACTACTTGTTTCATTGGATATATCCAACACTGCCTAGATACACTATCAATGAAAGAAACAAAGTACCTGTGACCTCCAAGCGATGCCGTCTTAGCAGGTCCCCAAATGCACATATGAACACAATCAAGAAGACCTTCATTGCAGTGAGTACTGGTGCTGAATCTCACCTATTCTTGTCCAGAACGCTATGTTCACCTTCCAACTTGCAGGTAGCAGCACCTTCTAGTGATTCCATCTTTGCAGGAGCTCGCAAAGATTTTTCTTCTTCCTGTCCAACCTTTCCCTGCCAGACCTCCGGGCCACCATCATCTGAGGAACTTGAAGTCTCCACCTGATCTGTAATCGTACTACCCTTCAAATAGTAGAGATTGCCTCTCGCGGACGCCCTTCATCACCACCATTGAGCCCTTGATCATCCTGAGATCGCCATCTCGAACAGATATCACCATGCCCGATGCTTCCAAAGTTCCCACGAAGATTAGATTTCTCTTCAACTGAGGTACATACCTCACTCCCTTCAGCTCCCTTACCATCCCATCAAACATCCTGATTTGGATTGTACCTACACCCTCCATGCTACACATGGTCCATGCCCATAATCCGAACACACCTTCCAGCTTCTCAAAGCTAGAAAACCAACCCCGATTAGGGCATGCATGGTATGTTGTACCTGTATCCAAATCCACTCATCTTCCATGAGTGACTAATGATGGGAGAAATGACTGAAAACGAGAAACCTGACGAGTCCGAATCTGATCATCTGCCTGTGAACTGCTCCTCTGAGTATTCGTCACTTTTGCAAGATTGCTTCAGCCTTCGACTCTTTCTTCTTCCCCTTAAACTTCGGACAATCTATTTTCCAGTGCCCTATCTCTCTGCAGAAGGCACACTGGTTCCTTTTAAGATCCCTGAACCCGGCCTGGACTTTGATCTTCCTCTTTCTTCCTTGCCCTTCCTTGATGAACCCCTGCCTCTTACTGCCAGTGCCTCCGCCGATGAGCTTGACTGAGAAGGATGTCTCTCCTTTCTCCTCGTCTCACATAACTTGTCAGTGCAGACGACACCTCATAGTAGTCCAGAGTCTGCCTACCATTGATAAAGGTCAGAGTGAATGTCTCATACTCCTCCTCTGGGAGTGAGTCAGGAGGATAATTGCCTTGTCTTCCTCATCTACCATGACATCCACGTTCACCAAATCTGTAAGAAAGCTTCGTGTATCGGTTGATATGCTCATTCACTGTGCTCTCCTTCTTCATCTGAAACCGGTACAGCTTACTCTTAAGCTGCAATCTTGACTCGACACTCTTGGTCAGATATTTCTTCTCAAGGGTTTCCCACAGATGCTTCGCCGACGTCTCATGTTGCGCAAGATATTTTATGTCTTGCGTTAAACATGAACGAATCAACCCACACGCAGACCTGTTCATCTTTTCTCACTCTTCATCAGTGGTCGTGCTTCTCTTCTTCTCCAGAAGGAGAGTATCCTCGAGGTTCGATGCATTCAGGGCATCCATAACCTCACATCTCCACATCCCGAAATTATTTGTGCCATTAAACTTCACCACGTCAATCCTTGGATGAGGATTCATGGTCTTAACCGAAGCAATTTCTTCTGCCATCTAGATTACTTGATCCTCTATCTATGAGGAAAAATCAACTGGAATAGATCACTACTTCGATAAAAATTGGATTTTACCTTTTTCCCGAAACCCTAGATTGAGTTTCTCACCGGATCTACTCCACCAACGATTCCTTGAGCACTCCTTGCGTCCTTCCGAGATCGACACACGATCTCACGAACACAACTACCTCTGATCTGAGATCGACACACGATCTCCACCGAATCAGATCCCGAAGCCCTCCGAATCGCCAGAAAAATCCCAAGCGAAACCTGGGAAGCTCTGATACCACTTGTTGTGCTACGACAACAACCAGAAGAGGAATCCCTGAATCTCCCAAGCACGAAGAACAATTCTCAAAACAGCACAAATACCAAACTGAGAGAAAAGAACACGCAAACAACGATCTAACGAGGTTCGGCCTCAATGCCTACGTCCTCGGGGCAATCAAAGAGAGATTATATTGCTTTGGAAGATCGATTACAATGGATGCAGCACCTCTAAGTATCAAGAGAGCTGCTACTTTCGTTGTTTAACAAAACCCTAGAAATCCCGTATAAATACAACAGATTTCTAAATCAACAATCGCAGCCCGCAACCCGCTTGTCGGTCGACCAGGCGGTCGACCGACCCCATCCACCGGTCGACCGGACCGGTCGACTGTTCCCAACCGAGAGTTGGGTCACTTCAGTCGGTCGACCGGGCGGTCGACCTAGCTCCTCCTGCGGTCGACCAGGCGGTCGAACGCTCAGGCCTTTGTGCACGTTGTGCACGTCGGTCGACCGAACCGGTCGACCGAACACCTGCTACTGCGGGCGGTCGACCAGGCCGGTCGACCGATCTCCTGCTGCTGCTGCTGTTAACCTGTTTTTGCTGCTGTCCTTCCCTTCGTCTTTCGTCGACGACTTTCTCGACGATCCTTGTCGACTTCCTTGACAATATCCTCTCCCTTTCCAACAGTTGAGATATGAAAAAACATCAGGGATGATTGGCATGATAGAAAGACATGCTAAATTATCTAAAATAATCTGATGTGGGATGATGGAACCATGTTCTTTTTTTCTTCTTCTTTTCCTTTTTTCCCCCTTAAATCTTTTAATGGAATCCTGAGCTTGCTTGGCTTGGGGAAATAGTATATATATGCTGTTGTGAGTTTGGTGTTTGATTTGAACAATGGAAGATGGGAGATTATGACTTGAGGATCCAAGATGAGCTGTCCCTGAAATTTGTATATGAATTAAACTCTAAACTTATTGACTGGTTGTTGGCATTATATATCTCTATCAGTGAGTGAGCCTCTGATTTGATCCATCTTACTGTTTATCCGTTTCCGTTTCATGCGTGTTTCTCTCGCATCATGCCTAGTGATGTCCGAGATTTTGTTTCTCATCAAAATACATTCATTCATTTATTAGTTGAGAGTCATCTTGTTTTACTTTCTCATTTGTTTAATTTGTTAGTTTCTTCGTTGTTGTGGGATTTAGTTTAAATAAATTGCCAACAGTTTATTACATGCCTTCTGAAAATCAAATAAAATGCAATACAAGCCCACTTTGAATGTCTTTAGAATGCAAAAGAAGATACAAAGACAGTTCTTTTTCTTTCTTTCTTTCTTTTTTTTTTTTTCCTTTCTCAAGTACTCATTGACCTCTTGTGAGCAACGAATATCAGCTGCTGCCAACTGAGGGTGATTCGGATGTTCGTTTGTTTGTGTAGTTATTGCATAATATGCACGATTGGACACAAATCAATTCGAGATGAGGCAATGCTCCTTCTTGAAAACTCATTGAAAGTTGATCTTTTGCTGAGCAGTTGTTCTCCTTTATTTATACAAGGCCAGAAGGAAAGCAAAGCAAGAACCAGCCAATAGGTGGAGGGGAGGAGTGGTGTTCTTTTTGTTTTTGTTTTTTATGTGTTTGGTAGATTTAATTAAAGCAGAGAAGATACATTATTTTCTTAATAGGGCAAAGGTGGAGAAAACCCCTCTAACCTTTTAGTTGAATTCATTTATATCCTCTATTTCCCCCAAACAGTTAAAAATGTTGGTTGTTGTTAGTTTTTCATTATTCAGTGACAAAAATATCTTTTTAATCTAAAACAAAAGAGTCTTCTTCATTTCTGTTTTTATTTATATCCTTCATTCTATTTTTTGATTATTGAAATTTCAAAAGAGTCTGGACATGCTAATTAATAATCATATATTCTAAATCATAATGAAGTTTTTATTTAAAAAGATCTCAAGACGATTTTTATCTTATGCTATCATGTTTTCTTTCTTCTTCTTTTTTTTCCCTTAATATTTTAATGAACCCTGAGAATGAAAGATGAGAGATTATGTCTTAATATCCAAAATGAGCCATGTCCTGAATTTTTATATGAATCAAACTTTAAACTTATAGACTGGTTGTTGAATTTAGTTTAAATAAATTGCCAACAATTATTACATGCCTTCTGAAACCAAATAAAATACAATCCACGTCCACTTTAAATACCTTTAAAATGCAAAAGAAGATACGAAACAATTTCTCTTTCTTTTTTTTTTTTTTGGGGGGTCAATAAATGCTTCCCAACTCAATAAGTGAAAAAATAACAACCCCTGTCTTCCCAAACCGAACCAGATCTCGCAATTATATCAAAAGGTAGTCTTAGTAAACTCAATTACAACTACAGACACCTTCACTGATCAAGAAATCAACCTCAGTATTTTCTTCATGATCACATGACTAGCCCGAAAACTGTATAAATCTCTAGTCCAAAACTGAATATCACTAAGCATCATTGCCGCATGACCAGTCGGAGATCCCTTACCCTGCAACAACAATGTATCCCATCACAATTACTCATCTCTGAACCTCTTAGTTGCTGTCAAGCTGGGCTGATTCGGATGTTTGTTTAGTTGTGCAGTTATTGCTTCAACATCGTCTTCATGCACTTCCCGGATGTGAAGCTTTCGGAGCACAGACAAGTTTTCAATGCCTGATATGCTGATTCTTCTAGTTTCCATGTGGTAGCACGAGTCCATCTTAAGCAATTCAAGACGAGGCAGAGCTCCTTCTTGAATACTCATTGAACTCACTAAGACGCGTATGAGATCCAACACCTTGAGGCTGGGGAATCCTCCAGTAGCAAAACTCAGAGTTTCTCCCTCGTACCCCCCCAGTAGCTGCATACGAAGGTAGATCAAGTTGGGTAAGGTTCCGAGTTTTTGTATGGCATCCTGTCCTAATTCGCTGAGAGCTAGTTGTATCTTCGCCACATTCCTGAGCGAGCTGATCCAGTTGGGTAGTCGCTCAAGGGCACCGTGTAGGCTGAGATTTTCCAGTAGCAACGGGGGTGACTCTTGTACATTGTGAAGAAACGCGAGAGTGCTGATAGAAAAAATGTGGATGGAGCGAAGAGAGTTGCTCATTGCCTTAAGGGCGTTGCACAGGTCTTTTCCTCTCTCTTGCGAGTGGCATACCACTCCTAGCTTCCTCAGTCGTGTCAGCTTCACCAACTCTTTGATTTCATCTTTGCTGCTATCATCGACCTTCAACAGTGAGAGTTCCTGGAGGGCTCTCAAGCTCCCTATTCCTCTGGGAATTGCATGCCCCTGTTAAGAAATATAGTTAGATTCAGGATTTAAAAAAAAATAAAAAGAAGATATATACACAAATTCAGTTTCTTTGGTTGATTTAACAATACCATCCTCCGCGAAGGAAACGCAGACGCTGAAGTTTGATAATCCCCGCTGTACTCTCTTTATCTTAGTATCTCTGAACTCCAACGTCTCGAGGTTTTGAAGGCTCCCCAAGGACTCTGGAAGCTCAGACACCCGTGTTCCCCTCAGACTCAAGTACTTCAGATGGAGCAATTTCACAATGAATTTTAGGTGATTGTTGTCCAAAACGCGACATCCTTCGAAATCCAGCACTTGCAGCATCCCCATGGAAGAAAGAGAGTTTAGATCTGGTGTACGGTCTCCGAGCATGGAAGCGACCGGACATGAGACAGGCTCAGCTTCTCCAGGTCACACTCCGTGTGGATTGATAGACGCCGAATCACATCTTGCGGCATCCAGTCTCCGTTCTTTCCTAACAAGGACACAAAATTCTCTTCTCGTGATTTAGACACCATCAACTCCAGCATAATATCGTGGATTGTGAAGCTCTTCACCTTGCCAGTCGCTGCTGAAATCTGACGGAAGGATCAGTAGCCTGTTGACGATCTCGTTAAAGTACGATTCCGATACCTCCTCTGCAGTCATGTCATGACGAGCAGTGGCAAAACCTTCAGCCACCCACAGTCTCTGGACGCGCTTGCGGCTGATCACATAATCTTCAGGAAATTTACTTAGATACAAGAGGCAACGCTTGACGTGGTAAGGCAAATCGTTATAACTGAAAGTGAGAATGTGCTTCATTCCCCCGAAATCTGGATTGAAATCCAGTTCCGACCCGAGGTGGCTGAGCATGTCATCCCACTCTTGTCTCGTCTTCTTCGGCTTGCTAGCCAGGACACCAGCTACCGATGTAATGGCCAGCGGAACCCATCGCATTTTTCCAGGATAACTTTAGTTGGCTCTCGGAGATCCTTTGGACAAGCATTCTCAGAGTTATTAAACACCCTTCTGCAAAATAACTCCATGGACTGTTGAGGGGATAGTTTCTCATGTGGGAAGATATGATCAAAACTTTGGGTGCAGCAAGATTCAGCGAGCTTGTGATTTCTTGTGGTTAACAGCACCCTGCTTCCAAGTTGATTCTTAGGCAATGCAGGTTCCAAGCTTTTCCACGCATCTATGGTCCATATGTCATCAAAAACGATCACATACCTCTTGTTTTCAAGATCATCCCTGATCTTCGTGATGAGCTGCTCCCTTGTCATCTTCCCTGATCTTCTCGATGAGCTGCTCCTTTGTCATTTCCCTTGTTCATTTCGTACTCAACATTTGATTGGCGAATCGAAGGCTTGTACGATCAAGTCTCTGAGGAGGCCCTCAACGTGGTACACCTGCGAAACAGTGATCCACAGTCTGCAAGTGAACCGCCCGGTGCTGACATCTGGGCTCTCGTAGGCTTTCCTGACGACGGTAGTCTTGCCTAATCCACCGGTACCAACCACCGCGATCAGCCTGCGTTGGGGCTCGGCAACATCCAATAACAACTCTACAAGCTTCTTCCTCGGCTCCTCTATGCCCACCAGCTGTGAGTCCTCGGCGAAAAGAGCAGCAATCCGAGGGTCGTATCGCGCAACACTGTCCTCGTCAGACGATTTGCTCACGTCGGTGATCCCGTAGCGCTTTCTTCTGTCGCTCACGACTTCGACCCTGGACTTGAGAGACTGTATCTGGGCCGCAATGCGATGGCGAGCTCCCAGCGATACAAGCGAGCGAGCACGGTCCTCGACGTCAGACACAAAATTCCGACGGCGGACATCGTCATTTCTCCTGAGGTGAAGGGAAAACTCGTCGATGCAGTCCTCGACGGCGTAGGCCAGCTCCCTCACTTGTCTCACCCAGGTCTTGGCAGCCTTTCCGCTGTACTGCTTCTCTTCAGCTTCTCTGAGGAATGCGTTCATCATCTCAAGCTCGTCTTTGATGAACCGAAACTCTTCACGCACGCCTAACAACAAAGAGAGCTCTTTTGATGCAGCAGCATAAGCGTCATCGACGAGCTTGTCCAGTAGCCAGCCTGCTTTTGATGTGGCCTGTTTCACTGCAATCGCTGCCATTTTCTAGCTGTTTTTTCAGCCAACACTCTTATTTTGAACCCTGTCCACATTTCATAAAATAATCATTTACTTCGCTGACTTAGGCTCAATAGTAAAAGATTGAGGTTAATTAAAGATTCTGAACTGTGCAATGGTTTTTTGTTCAAGGAGTGGGGAAAATTATATGTTGTTATTTCCCCAAGTATTGAATTGTTTTGTTTAAATCTTTGTTTGAGAAGAGAAAGAGCAATAAAATGAAAAAAAATAAAAGAAGAAAAAGATTAGGATTAGAACGTGAATTAATACAGAGGTAGAACAAACATCTTATAGTACTTCAACAATGAAAAAAATATTCATTTTTTTTATTCTTACACAGTAACAGTAGGGGGGTAGATTTTGATATCCAAAAAAATTTGAGGAATAAATTAACAATATTAATAATTTGAAAAGTAAATTTTTGAATATATGTAAGATTTGTATGTGTGTGTAAACCCAAAAAATTGAAACAAAGATCATCTAAAAACTAAAAAACTATGCCCAAACTGGCTCTCTATCAAGCTGTGTACGAGAAAAATTTTACCATTGAGACTTGATTTACGGGTAAAGTAAAGGGTTAGGTTACTAAAAGACTCAAATTTTAACCAGACTGAATTCATATAGAAAATTTAAAAAAAAACTCAATAATTAGTCGACTACAATTGGACTATGATTACAAATTAATTCTTTTATCCCTACAAGAAGAAGAAGAAGATCATACCATTTATTTTTTTTCCAGAAAATGCAGAAATATAACCAACTTATCTCAACAGAACTTTCTCCGCAATATTTGATTGCATGAATTGGTGCCAAAAAAATTCAATAATTAGTCGATTACAGCTGAACTAAGATCACAAAACTAATTTTTTTTATCCCCACACGAAGAAGAAGAAAAAGAAGACCATAAGATGAAAAGAATTGCAAATAATACTGAAAAATAACCAGCTTACCTCAACAGAAGTATCTATCTAATACTTGATTGCAAGGATTGGTGCTTTGCTGAGCAACTTTTCTTCTTTATTTATAGGAGGCAAAAAATAAAAAGCCATAAAAAAATCCAGCCAATAGGAAGACAGACACGTGGAACAGAAGGATCCAGGCATATTCTTTTGTCCTTTTTAGATTTAATTAAAGCAAAGATCTCCTTTAATTAAAGCAAAGAAAAAAGATGTTCTTTTGTTTTTTTTTGTTTTTCTTGGCTGCGCACCAAGGAAAAAGAGATGATGTTACTGGGAAAGTGCGTACGATGCGCAGGGAGTGATTTTTTGCTCATCGTACTTTCGGAGATGGTGAGCTTCATTTTTAAATTTTTTTTGACCGGTAACCCACCCAATTATTACTAAAAAAGGACTGACTTAAAAAAGTGAACAGTATTCAGACTTTGATTCCTGAGATCCAATCAAGAGCTTTGTTGCTTGGTCTGAACTCTGAAGGAAAGCATGCATGTGCTGCTGTTGTGAGTCTGATGTGACATGAGCAGGGATAAAATAAAGATCCAAAATCAGCTGATATATTCAATTTGATACCATATTTATTGGCACGTGAGACTCACGTGGATAAGGTAATGTTGCATCTGCCTTCTTTCTCCGTTGTTGCTTTCCATTTAAGGATGGGCTATCGGATATTGTTTTTATCACATCTGTATCCATACTCAATTTTTAGATACAGATACGAATACGATTATTAGCCAATATGAAAAAATAATATCCGTATCCATTAAAATCAAATATCAGATCCTAACGGATCAGATGCGGATACTAATCGGAAATGAAAAAATAGATGCGATTATGAATAAACTAAACGATATACTTATATTACTTTTTATCTCATCTACAACAATATACAAGATGATACATATTATGATATTATTGTTTACATATCAATGCTTCTACTGTATCCATTGTCATTCGGGTTCTATACCAATGGATTACACGACTTTTACTGCTAAATGTCATTCGGATTCCACGGTTAATATTAAAATACTCAAAATATCTCGTGCTACTCAGGCAAGCATCAGATACTTTTCACTATTAATTTTTGCCAACTCAAAATATCAAAATCTATCGCCTAATTTCATTATAGAATAGTCTCTTCCATGCATATATCATTATCAAATATCCAACCTTCAGATATCGAATCGGATATGGATCAAATATTGCTTTTATCATATCCGTATCTGTACTAACCTTCGAATACGGATATAGATACGGATATTGACAGATATGAAAAAAATGATATCCTATGCGGGTTGAAAGCGGATTTTGATGCGAATATCCGCAGATAATCATCATCAGATGGTACCCCTAGCCCAGACTCAAGCCGAACTCATTTAAGACAGGGTCCGAGTCCGTTCAATTTTCTTGAGCTCAAACGTTACTCATTTACGTATCGAGCTTGAATTTCTAAGCTTCAATTGTGAATCCACACCGGCTAGAATCAAACCATTAGCACCCCTTTCTTCTTACATAATAAGTTAAATATTAACATAATGTGTACTTTTTTAAATTAATTAATAGAAAAATAAATAATAAAAAAGTAACTGAAAAGTCAATATTTGTGTATTATAAACAACTTACTGGTTATTCAGTGAGTAAAATCTGTTTTACTATTTTACCAAAGTTATCCTTAACTTTATCTTCATTGTAAGCTTACACTCTCAGTGACTTTTGAATCATAATCAAATCAACTAATGAATCAACTTTTGGTAATATCAGGGTCCAAAACTAAGTAGAGGCCTTGATCTTTAAACAGAAATCGAACTGTGGGCTCTTATTGCTATAAAAAATTGGACTGAAAGCTTCAATCTCTAAACATAAACTGAACCAGAGATTGCAGTCGCACCATATAACTACCCTAGCTACATTTCTTTAGTGTCGGATGTACGCGTACATATAACATTAATTGCAATTTTTATGTTCACTATGGTTTTTTTTGAGCATAAATGAAAGACGCATAAATTATTTTTTTTGGATTAAACTGATTTTATGATATTTTATTAAATTTAAATGCATATATGTGGGAGAAAAATATTTTTTAACATGTATATTTGCAATGGGTTGAACTATAATCTCTTTTTATTTAACTTTTTACCTTGAAAACATATAATCATTGATTTAAGATTTGAGGTTTGAAGAAGCATAAATTTAGATGTAAATTTTAATTTGTGGCATGCGTGGGAGGAAGGAAAAAAGAAATTTAGGGTTCTAGGATAAGGAGAAAAGAATAGGAAGGAGGTAGAAAAAATTACCGAATAAATGGTATTTGAAAATTAAAGTTTATTGTTTAATGAAATTTACAATGACTCTTTGAGACAAAATGTTTAATAAATAGTAAATAAAAATAAAAAATAATTGCCAACAATTAGATTTTTTTATTAAACATTTTCTTAAAAATTGTTTATAGGGTGAAAAGTTACTAAAAGTTTAATTATTTAATAACTATAGAAATTTTTGTGGGTTTTACTTTAATAGTTAACATAATGGTTATTAAAAATAAATTTTACTATTTATAGTTAAACAATAATTATCTAAAATCAATTAAGGGTGTAGAAAATAGTAGGAACTTATTTTCTATATTTTTTTTGGAGAATTTAAAATTTTTTATTCTCTTGTTTTTATACTTTTTAAAAATATTAATCTTAAGAAACTACCATGAAGGGTAATTTTAACCTAAAAAAATCACATTCAAATCATGTGATCAATTATCAAACAATAAAATAACCAGTGGTAGTTTCAGAAAAGTGTACCGTAGTTTTTTGAACAAACATGGTAATTTTTAGGCATAACCCAAATATTCATGGTAGTTTTTTTTTAAAATTTACTCTTAAAATATTTTTAAAAGCAAATAGAAAAATTTTGCTACAACCACCTACTTTGCCTCATAGTTAGAAAAAAATTCAGCTTCATAATTTTGTTCGCTACAGCCTCATCCACGTCAGCATAAACTGATTCTTCTCAACTATTACTTTTTTATATATTTTTATCTTCTCTTTTACCCGTCCCCATCACCTCTGGATGTTGCTATCCCTTCAACCTTGACCCTGACGTAGAGTTATTCGCGGGTCGACCTGCACGGTCAGGTTAACATGGGGGTTAGAAGGGGGTGGGGAGCCCCCTTTAGGGTCGGGGGTGGAGCCCTAGGATTTTTTTTTTTAGATCTACCTTTTGCAGGTCTCGTTTGCTCGTACTCGTGATGAGTTTGGTTTGTATTTAGATCTAGAAAGCATTAGGTATCATTCGATGTCGGTGGAAGGCGGTCTGCTAATGATGGTGATATTGTTATGAGTCGCATTCCAACTCAAACACGGAGCTTAGCCAGAGTCGCATTCCAACTCAAACACGAAAATCAACCAAGCCCGCATTCCAACTCAAACACGGTGCTCAGCCAGAGTCGCATTTCAACTCAAACGCATACCTCAGACAACTTCGCATCTCAACTCAAACGCGAGTCTGTGAGCTCCAGGTTTCAACAACAGAACAGAACCCGAGAGGGTTGCATTTCTTTTGTAATTGCCTCATTACTGGGTCAATTAACACCCACATAATGTAGGAAGTGAATCTCCATTATGGAGGGATTCTAGGGGACAATTTTACCCCTGAACACTCCTATAAATAGCCATGAAAGCTATTGAATGTGGGTCTCCTTTTTTTTAAAGGAGCAAAATAACCACAAAGTTCAGAAGCTTTGGGCTTTCAAAGGAGAGAGAGAAAGAGAAAGAAAGATATTTCTTCTTTAAAAAGAGAACTCCAACACTTGTCATGTCTAAGTGGAGTGGTCTTACATCCATAAAATGATCAGGAGAAGCTTGTCATTCAGTCGGTCAATGGAGAACAAGATTCACTCTCCATCGCCAGATGAAGAACAAAGGGGAGATTCGAATATCCTCCCCTCTTTTGTAATCGAAATTGTTCCGTTGTAATATTTCATCCACTCAAAGAAATTTTACTTTGCATCTTTTTAACCAAATAAAAGATGGTGACTCTGCTGGGGACTGTTTTCTCTACCGACGAGAAAGCCGTGGTGCAACCTGATGTCAAGTTAATTGATCAACGGTCGAGTCGCTTGTCGTCGAATTCGACCAAAGAAAATTTAAAGAATTTCTTTTTTCGAGCTTCGATAGCCCAAAAGCA
Organism: Agave tequilana; assembly: GCA_038442645.1. Taxonomy (NCBI): domain Eukaryota; kingdom Viridiplantae; phylum Streptophyta; class Magnoliopsida; order Asparagales; family Asparagaceae; genus Agave; species Agave tequilana. The sequence continues at coordinate 95,886 of JAVJIF010015233.1, read as the reverse complement.
ACGCGGCAGTACTGCAGAGTCTCTTCGGGGACCCGCTTTCAAGTCTCTTTGGAGACTTCTCCAAAAGTGGCCTGTGCCATTACTCACAACGCAAACAACGTCGTGTCTAGCGAGGTTTTGAAAACCTCCCGTGTAGCCCACACAGTCTACGTCAACATCTCTCGCGAGACCCACAGTTCTAGCGTGCTAGCTCATGCACAAAACGACGAAGAAAGCCTGTAACACCTAATTCCTGGAATACATACTTAGATACATATTTTGATTTTTTTATCGTATTTTTTATTTTCTCCTAGTATTTGTTTTTTCTTTGTGTTTATTTATGCTATTGTTTTATATTGGATCCGGATTCCTAGGCTCATAGTCAGTCCGAGTCTGAACCAGGGACCCGATACCAACGTAGTGTCTGATTTGACCTTCTGATAATCTAATTTTACCGATTTTAATTTTAAATATCATTTTCTAATAATTTAGATTTTTTATGATTTTCTAGATTTTTTTTGAATTATTCTGCAAAATCTTCAAAATCGATGTCGATCGGTATCGCTGACCGATTATCAGATTTTTAGTTTTCAAATGGAGTTGAATTTTAAAAAAAGACTTTCACATTACTTATTAGAATCTTATTTTCTATCTAAATGCATTTTTAGAGATTTTTTCTGAATTCATTGAAATCCCTTTCCCCTCTCTTTCTCTCTTCCTTCTTTCTTTCTTCCTTCTTTCTTTTTCTTTCCTTCCTCCTTATTTAGTGTTCTGTCCCCTATCTTCTCTCCCTCTCTTACTGTGTTCTCCCTTTCTGTCTCTCCGTTCTCTAAATATAGTTCCTTCTCTCTTTGATCCGGTTCTCGATCTGATTCTCATTCTCTCTCTCACACTAGTTCTGGATCTGATTCTCATTCTCCCCCTCACTATTTCTCTCTCCTCTCTCTTACTCTCTCTCAATAAATTAATATTTATATATTTAATATATGTTGGTGGCCCATGCACGTGTTTCTGGTGTTCCGAAATTTTGCGGAGTTTTTTGAAGATTTAAGCGAGTTCTTTTTTCAGCATTTAGGCGAGTACTCTTTTTTTGGTATCTGGACAAGTACTCCTTTTCGGTATTTGGACGAGTACTATATTTTATGTTGGGCGAGTGTTTTTCTAATATTTAATTCATGATGCATGTTATGCGACTTGGCACATGTTATACTGCTTGGTATATGATATGCGAGTGATTTTCTAATATTATACATGCTTTTCTAATACCTGTTGATTGTAATTGTGAGTACTAATATTTCATGCTTAGCGTGTACTGTTATTTATATGCATGTTTTGTACTAAATTTTGTGCAGATACCTATTTAACCTTCGGATTTCATATAGCCCCACCGGGAGGCAAGCTTAGCGCTCAGTACTTTACAGCTAGACCCATTCAAGTGGAGCTTCACCGTGTGTGATAATCGGACATTCATATGCCGCTTCGTCGCGTGCGTTTAGCTTTGTCGCGAGTGTGGTTTCGTCACGTGCGTTAGCCGGGCGTTCATACGCCGTGTGTGTCTAGCTTCACCGCGAGTATGACTTCGCCGTGTGTATTGGCCTGATGTTCATAAGTGCACTCCGCCACGAGTGTAGCCTCGTCGAACGCGTTAGCGTTTAGAGCTGTACGCTAACTCCGCCAGGAGCCAAGTTCCGCCGTGTACTGAGCATTATGCTAATACGGCCTAACTTGCTCTAGCTTAAGTAGCCCCGTCTGGATAATTAATAGTATGATTAATAATTCTTATTGATATGATTGTGAAGAGTTTGAAATATTTTATAATATTATTTCTTGTATCATGTCACATGACTTGCTAATTACCTGACACCGATATGTTTATGCTTGATATTTGATACCTGACACTTGACATGCTATCACCTAATACCTGACACCTGATATCTGACATCTGATATACATATCTGACACCAATATGTTAATTACCGTCACTTGATATCGGACACCTGATACTTGACATGCTATCACCTGATATATGATACTTGCTACTTGGTACTGATATACTTGACCTGATGCTATGACATCGGACTAGATACTATCACACCTGACACCTGTATTATATTGCCTATTCATGATTATCGCTTTTACGAGGACTTGACATGATTATTATACTGCTACCAGACATTTGGCACTTCTGAACTCCTGTACTTCTGTATTCCTGAACCTCTGTAATAGGGAGACTCCTGATATTATACTCCTAATACTATACTCCTGTTGATCCCCGATAATCACGGATATTAGATTACTGAGAACACACTGTGGACATTATCACTAGACAATATATATAATAATTTTCTCAACTTACACTGGGATGGGGGAAACTGATGGATACTGATATGATGTAATATTTATAATGGTAGATATCTCTGAAGTGTCGTGTGGGGCGCGTAATGATAAGTCCCGGAAGCAGGAGTTATATCTCTGAAGTATCGGATGGGGCGCGTAATGATAAGTCCCCCGAAGTAGTAGCCTGATCTCATGAGCTATAGTATCGGGCAGAGGCGGGACTCACTATAAATATAAGCTATCAGATTTATCAGTTTTCTAATAATAACTCATCTTATTCATAAGTGGATGTATGGATGTCGGTAACACATACCTAAACATATGGATCAGACGAATAACATAAGAATTAATAACCAACAATAATAGTATTGGGAACGTGTGATATTTGGTTTCTCTTTTGTTAGGATACTAGTACACCCATATTAGATCTGAGTGAGTTCTACTAGAATGCAAACTCTAGTATGGACTGTCAGTGACGGGTGACACTGGTAGGGAGGCGATTGAAATATCAGATGGTAGTGATTATTATTATTATTGAATAACTTAAAATGCAACACTTTAATATTCTCCTGTATGGGGTAGCTCAGGTTATATACACTCAGGTTATGGTGACATGGGGTATATGGTATATATATAAGGGTTTTCTTATTTAGATTATCCCCTCCACGTATCAATCTCATGAATTCAAAGTCTAAGCTTATATAACTGGTTTGTTCACACTTGTATTTAACGCATTACTTGATGTTTTATTTCATGCTTGTATGTGCCTAACCTCACAGCACAGTTTTTGATGCATGCTTTCTCTATTCGAGATAATCGTTATCCATGTGTTAACTTGAATCCTAGTTCTCCACTGACTTTATGATTTCTCTTTATGTTTCTGGTCAATGTCTATACCTTGCCTGAACTACATCACTTGATCATGTACACGTGTGACTGCCTGAGCACGTCAATTGGCTTCATCTTACATATTTGCTGGGTTGTTTTCTCACAACCCTGGATCTTCATGTCCAGATTCAGGAGCCTAGACCGTGGTGACTTTACTGTAGTTGATCAGAGTGCGTAGTGTAAGCGCGGATTAATGGTTGTCTGTCCAGAGTCCTTTTTCTTCCAGCGCCCTTGATCGGCTCCTATTCGTGAGTATTTTTCAGTTTTTTTATATTGCATATCATGCTTTTTGGTGATCTAATATTCTTTGAATATTGTAACATTCTCTGTGATAACTATGTACTTGTACTATTATTGCTGGAATGTATATTACCACTGTGCTTCTGTACTCTGATTCTTACCTATACTGATGCTTAGAGCATATATGTGATGGTATTTTTGCCCCGCGTATATATGTATAAATAACGTCTTTGTACCCGTAGGATCGGGGCGTTACAAGGTCAGTCCTGACATCTCTTTCCTCTTCAAACTCTGCAATTTCAGGCTGTCGGGGTTGCTCACAACTCCCGAGACTCAACCGGAATGCTGAACGGTGATGAAGGCGTCGCGCCCATCGACAACAAATTGAAGACTATGTAGTTGCATTCTGCTTTTCAGATACATAATGCGGGCTCAGACCCGTGTTTCTTTGAAGCAACACCAGACCCGCATTCTTCAAACGCGCGTCTCAACACCCAAACGTAAAGTCCATGTTTTTGTTCCAAAGCGCGAGACCCGCGTCCATGCAGATGCAGAACGCGTGGCTCAGACCCGCGTTTCTCCAAAGTAACCTGAGACCCGCGTTCTTCAAACGCGCGTCTCAACGCTCAAGCGCGGGGTCCACGTATTTTTTCCAAAATGCGAGACTCGCGTTTAATCTGTGCCAGAACGTGAGTCTCGCGTTCTTACAACTCAATGTGAAGCTCTCATTCTTAAGCAGACTCTGCCAAAACGCGAGGCTAAAACCCGCGTTCAGCCTCAGATGACTAGGGTCAAAGCTGATCCAAAAAGTCCTCATCCCCAAGGATTCGAGGCTAATCTTTTGGATACCTCAAGGAGGTCATCCTCTTGGACCATATAGCACATGTTGGAAGTAACACTTTTTTCATCTGAGTCACTCTCCTTATCATGTGGCGCTTGTTCAAAAGAGTGATAAGAGTGCTCCAAACTATAAAAGCCGAATCAAAATTAGAAACCCTAGATAAATACTCATCATTTAGGGTTGACTTTAAAATATGGATGACTTTTACATAAGCCTTAAGATATTTGTCATTGACAAAATATGAAATTTTGGTTATAGCAAGATAAACATGAATATCAAGGGCTTTGAGATACATGGACATCTTAACTTTTCAAGTTTGAAAGTTAAGAATATCAAAACATAGGAGATGCAATGAAATCCATGTGTGTATGCAAATATTGTGATCAACAAATAAAAGGATCGTTAACTCTAGATTGTTAGACCCAAATTAAGAGCAGTAAGCTCTGATATCACTTATAGATCACCTAGAGGGGGTAAATAGGTGATGTGCTAGTCAAATGAAAAACAATGCAGAATTAAAAATTTATAATGTAAACTAAAACTATCACACAACATATAACCAAAAACTGAAGCCGAATTCCCTGTGAAGCGCTCTGAACTTCTTCTCAAGATTCTCCTAGACTAAGAGATGAGGTGTTACTATAGCTCTCTTGGTTCAATAAGAGTGTGAGCATATACACAATATCAAGCATGTAAAGGATAGGCAAGAATAAGAGCATGCAAGACATTAAACAATCCCAAACATATATGACAATTAAGCACAAGTAAATATCAAGCATATAAAGATGTAAACAATAAGAGTATGCAAGATATAAACACAAGTGAGTTGAGAGAGAGAGAGAGATAAGCAATCGTAAACATAGGAGAATTGTTTCAAGGTTCGAGCCACTTGCTCTACGTTCCCGCCTTCAACGCAATGAAGAATTTTCACTAAAACCAATCCCGCGAGATCACTTGGTTCCGCAACACCTACAACGAGCTCCTTCAAGAACTCTTGGACCTGCAAGTCCCTCATTTGTTTCTGCAAGAACAACACACAACGCGAACCGCAAGCTCGCCGAGACCGCAACCTCCAACTCCTTCTCAATACAAAGTAGAACACTTTGTGATCACTTCTTGATCACAAACAAACACTCCCATATACAAAGATCCTAGAGGATGGATATAGCAATGAATATCAAGGTTGTGTGAGAAAACTAGATAGATTTGAAAGTGGAAAACTCAAGAAATTCTTTTGAAAAAGTCAAGAGAAAAACTCTTGATAAACTTTCTTTTTGATATGGAAGTTAAGCTCAAAAATTTTGATTGACATGAATATACACCATTTTGTTGCTCTCATTTATCTATATTTTTGTATATAAATAATGCTACTATAGTGTTTTTAATGGTTTTGCAGTACAGGTTTACCAAAAAGAGAAAAGATCGCAATTTAGCATTTTGGAAGAGTGGCCAAGTCAAAAAGAGCTTTAATGAAAGACTTGATATTGCTAGGACTGCTCTATTGCTATTGAAGATCACATGTAAGAAAGTTGCAACTAATCAAAGAAGTTGGAGTCCAGTAGGAGTTGAGCGCCCTTTCATAAAAGTTCAAGGGCTTAAATGTAAATTATGACTGAAATTCTAATTTATAAATTGTTATTTTCTTTTCTGTGTAAACTTGTATTTGTGGTGGACCTTTATGTAAAATAATCAAATTCTAAGCTATAAATATGCATGTAAAGAATAGGATTTGGGGGAGAGCCCTCCTTTGACCGAAATATTAAATTCTGCATTTTTTTTCACAAATTTATTTAACTCTTGCATCTGTCTCATCTTTCTTCAATTTTTAATTCCCATCATCCAGTTCTTTGCAGTCATTGTTTTTATTCTTTCCTCTTCACGTGCTTGCTGGGTTGACCTCATGCGCGAAGTTCTCATCTTCATCCTTGTGATACGCGCCCACGAGAAGACGAAGGCCAGGGAATTATTTTTTTGTTTATGTGCGTGAAGAAGCAGCCTTGCAAGAGAGAGCGTGGGGCCCATTAGCTTTGATCAACTAGCAAAAGCAAAGCACAGTCAAGGGGCTGCTTAGCCTGTTTTTCTTCCACGGTGTGCGTGACCAGTTTTTAAGGTGGAGTCCACTCGTAGCTTCTGCAGCTCACAAAGGAAATAGACGTGCTAATTAAATGGTGGGGACCACAAGACCTTCTCCTTTGTAGCATTCACATTCACATGTGCTGGAGCAATTCTTTTAAAGGTAAGTGTTATTCTTTTATTAATGTACTTAGCTGGAGTAATTTAGTTAATGACTCAATAGTTTATTAATTTACTTGAACCAACTTAATTAATTAATTACTTATATTTAATTGTTTAAATATGCTTATTTATTTATTCATTTTATTACTAGATTGAGCACGTGTAGTTAAATCTTTCATGTGCCTATGGGAGATGAACCCAGACTTAATTCATGTGGACCAATTTAGATATCTTATTTAGGAGTGTATACACACCGATTGACCTATCATTTTTAGGAGATTATTTTTAGAGTCGCTAGTTATTTCATAGGTTATGTGTCTGGAGTTTATAATCCATGCTTAGGATTTTACTGCCTTTTATGTATTTAATTTAATCAGTTAGTTTTATTTACCTTTGATGGATCATGTAACGAGGGAAATACCTTGTACTAAGATCCAGTGTTTCAGACTTAATTTGCTTATTGAAAATAGAGATTTGGTGTGTACAATTGACTGGTATGGAGATCGAAATTGACCACTTGATATTAGTTTCGGGGATTCGAATCTAGGTGCTTGACCTTATCCTGATTGATTACACGTTTCAATTTGACATCTTAGTTCCAACATCTTCACTCGATCTACCTAATTAGTGCTAGAACAAAAAAAAAAAAAAAATACCTTTCCTATGGACCGACCCTTAAGTGCTGCAAACGATCAACCGTGCACTTGCTGTAAATTTAAACAGGAGAATGAAATATCCCCCTCAAACTTGTTTGAGAAACTCTGTGGAAGATGGAAAAATAGGCTCTCAAAAACTTGTGAAAATCTTCTACAAAAATTGGCCCAAAAGATCCCTTTATATAGGCTTCAGAAAACTAACCGTTGGGGGCCAGATTAGCCTGTCGGTCGACCGCCGGTCGACCGGCCAACGATCAATTTTATGACCATTGGGGTTACCGGTCGACCTCCCGGTCGACCGCACCTAAACCCCAGAGAGTTACAACTCTCTGTCGGTCGACCGCTTGGTCGACCGGCCAAACCCGAGAGTGGGCTTTATCTAGCTGGTCGAACGGTCGGTCGATCGCACTTGGGCTCGTGTGTGTGTGCACGTCGGTCAACCGATCGGTCGATCGAACACAAGCAGCCCCAGAACACATTTTAAGGTTTTTAAAAAAAATTTAAATTCATTTTCAATTTCATAAAATCTTCATAAAATCCACAAAAATAACTTTATTGAAATACTATGTAGCACAAATATGTGTGATAAAAAATCAACACATATTTCAAACACGTGAATTATTTTTAAGGCATAAAAATTAACGCATAAACCAAACCCGGTATTTTCCAAAAACCAACTTTTAAATGAAAGTTCGATTTTTCTCTAAAATTGTATAAATAAAAAAGGATATTGAAACATATTTGAAGCACAATGTATATGGATAGAATTCAATACACATAATAAATGATATATACTTGTTTTGACAATAAAAATCAAAATAAGTTTTGATAAAAACAAAACTTAAATACATGAACTAGATACAACAAAATAAGTTTCTTAAACATGTATGAAGTATCAATATATATGGATGAGATCTATGTACACATATAAACCAATGTAAATTTGTTTTGATGAAATCTATTCATGAAACTGAAAGATGTATTTTTGAAGCTCAAAACTAAAATGGTTAAATAAAAAAAACTAAAACTATTTATTATGAAAATAATATATAAATTTTACGTGTGTTTGAGCTTGAGCATTCCACAGTAATCTATCATTTACATTTTATCCTAAAACAAAAATTTTAAACATACAAACTTAGACTCAAATCTTCTTGAAAATCTTCTTCTCCATCTTGACTTGATCCATGAACTAGACTCCTTTTTAAGTACTTGATGCGTTCTTGAAGCGCGAACTCTTAAATTAACATGTGATAGCTTCAAATCTTGACTTCGAATTTTTTGTTGAAGCTAAACACTGACTAAGATCTTGATTGAATATCTGGAACTTAATAAACACATGATCATTAGTACTATAACTATATGAGTTAATCATCAACAAAATTAGAGTGATGAGCCTTTGGGCCAACATTTTCTTATTTAACTCACTTTGCTAATCTCAACAGTAAATAGTTATTTGTAAATGCTAAAAAATATTTAGACCTTCATTTAGGCACGTGTCTATTTTGTTACATTTTTTATTTACTGTTGAAGAGTGTTGGAGCCAAAATATGTGTGCATAGCATTTAGTATAAGGTTCATTCTTATATGAAATATTACTTGAGTGTTACTTTTTTCTATATACTTATACACTTACACGAATACAATTAAAGGCACATCCTTAAATAAGATAAGGTGGGGAAGTCATTACCCTTCCTTAACCTACAAATAATCTCCTCACTCACTAACCCAAGCTTAACTTAAAACGGAGTAGACTAGAGACAACTCGGACTCAATAAGAGACTGACCTAAGAGGAAAGTTGATTAGAATTTGACTCTTGTCAAATCAGTATAAAAGGTTGGGGATTGAGAGGAAAAACCTCGAAGAACAATGGTTTGACATAATTAGGCCTATTGCTTAGACAGAGATATCTCCCACCATTCTTGCCCCTACCTGGCCGATTAACTTGTGGTCAGATTCTTTAATATACCCTCCGTTGACAGTCTAACCAGTTAGGAGTCGTCTAGGTCTAAGGTTTACCCTAACTTAGACTAGATTTTTTTTGATTTGTTTTCTTGTTTTTGTTTTTGACATCGTTGTGATATGGATTACAATTATAATTATTCCAATGCATATAGTGATCCATACTTCACATCGACCTCTTTTGACTCGGATATTACCAACCCGCATATCATAACTTTAACCAACCAAGTATGCCAGATTGATCTTATCCGGATCAATATATGTCCCAATCTCAATATTATGAACAAGACTGAAACAATCATCACTACTCTTCATAGAGTCAATGGGAATACAACTCTCCCGAGTTATATCGTCAACTACTATTTCAACATTCAGCTTCTAATTTTTCTAGTTATCATCAACCATAGAAGAAAAATATGAGGTGATTAAGAGTATAGAAGACATGATTGACTCACAAAAATAAAAGCTGAAAATGATGGACTCATAATTCCCACATAACTTTCAAATCCAATATTCTTACTTCATTTTTCAAGTCCTACAACAAGAAGAACCTATTGACTCAGATAGGAGTACGGAAAACCTGATTCAGTCTAAAAATTGTTTTTCCCAATCTTTCAATAGGTTAGAAGCACAAATGAGTTATTTAATCAATATAGTGAAAGATAAGAATGAGGAAACTCTACCTAACACATGTTCGACCACTCCCAATTGCCCTAGTTATATTGATAAAAACTAAGAATCATGGCGTCTTGAAGACTTTAACCAAGAGTCAATTTCATCACATAAACTTGAACTTGACCAATATCAACTCATTGACAAAATGGCAAGTTTTCATTTCAATGAAATTGAACTTAAACGTGAACGTAACCCCGAACTACTACTTTGTGATCAATTCTAATTTTTGAATCTATATTGATTTTGGTATCATTACCCAATTTGGACTCATTTCTCGAGTCAACATTGATTCCCGTACCTATAGACTTTGAAATTGAACCACTAATTTTGGAAAGTCACATTCTATTGATGGAAAAAGAATGTGAATTTCAATTTTTTGACTTGGACTCAACTATTGAACCAAAATCGACTCTTGAACCCAAAGTTGATTTTTTCTAGTTAGTAATGTTTCCCGAACTTTTCATTTAGAGCCCAAATCATCCAGTCCACAAAATCACATTCTATTGTTGGACCAAAATATTGACCATAATGACACAGTGATAATTTTTCAAGATTGGTCATGTAAAGAGAATAATTTTCATAATAGGATCTTTCATGATCCTATTTATATAGGGACTGTAAATATATAAATAGAAAAGAAGCCAATAAAGGTGGGTTCCGTGAACTACCACATTATCTTGATTGAGTAGCCACGTTTGAGGTAGAACATTATCTTGATTGAGTAGCAATGCTTAAGGTAGGCGTTGCTACCCAAAGCGTTGCTACCCAATCAAGAAAATGCGGTGGCTTAGTTGTTGCTATTGTTGGGTAGCGACGCTTGAGCCAATCCGACCACCACCGGAACCACCACCTTAAGCTAATATTTTCTTTTCCTTTCTTCTTTTTCATGCATTTATGCATTCATTCATACATTGAGAACAATGCATGAGATAGATGTGGGGGAGGGTTCTAACATAACATAGGTTTTCTTTATATTTAAAAAAATAAAAAAAATATTTTTATTGCTTTAAAAAACTTTTTGAAAAGCGAAATAATATTTTGACCTATTTTTTGTAAGAAATTAAGTTAATTTTAAGTAATAGGAGAATAATAATTAGGATTTCTTATACTTGGTCAAAATAAGATTATTTGTTTGATTTCTAGGGTTAGGAAGAAAAATTAGAAAATTAATTTAGTCTTTTTTTTCTTGATTAAATATGCATACTTTATACACTTCCATACTTGAAGTTCAAAAACAAAGATTCTTATGCCTTAAAAAAAGAGAAAGAAAAAGATAAAAAAATAAAAAATATATGTATCAAAAATCCTCTGATTAAGCTGGATATTTGTTCCTCATAAAGCATAAGTATTCACGCGTAAAAGTGATCCATCTTATAAATAAAAATCCTTAGTTTTGTGACCTTATTTGCTCGAGTTCTTAAGTCCTTGAGTTGTTTTCTCACCCGGTGCCCTAAGACCGTCCAGTTTGGGAGTCACCGACTAAAGGTTCGTTACATGAACAGATTAGAAAACCTAATAAGACTAAGGAATAATACCACAAAAAAATAAAAAAATAATAAAATAAAAAAATAAATAAGGCATAAGAGTTAGAGTAAAAGAATCCTTAGTCAAAATTTTACGGTCACGAAAGTGCATATGACTTAGGGTAAAATAATAGACTAGATAAGAAATACAGCTTGACTTTTTACTTAGATTGATAATAAGTTTTTGAATAGAGACTAAGTTTAGGAATGAAAAATTTGATTTTCCTATAACTTATAGATTACTTAAACTCTTATAATAATACTTCAAATATTTTCTATCCTTTTCAAAATGCTTTTCGAAAAGACTAACATTTTATTTCTCTTTCTTTATGGATTTTGTGGGCGTAATCTATTGAAAATCTTCACGAGACAAAACTCGTCCTCTAAGGGTAATCTAGAGGTTTAACGGCGTGTAACACATGCTAAATGCAATCATGATTTCTACGAAATGAGTTAGACTAGGTTAGTTCTGCTTTACTTTTTATTTGTTTTGCTCGAGAAAGAGCAAAAGATAGGTGTGGGAGTGTGATTGGTCACTGATATTGCATATTCGTTTTCACTTTCCTGCATTTTATTTTAAATAAACTCTGCTAATTTATTATTTTTACCATTTAAATTGTGCATGCTTTATTAAATGGAGAAAGAGAGAAAATGAGCCCAAAGTCCACTTAAATTCAGATTTAAATTAGTGGGACAAATATTCAGAAGATATTAGGGGGTTGAACTGAAGATCAGAGCAAATCAGGGAGATAATACCAAATAAAACTGGTTAATTTTGAATTTCTATAAATCCATTTTGGTGAACTAAAGATTAATAGTAATATCGTCAAATCTAGAAATCAAATTGAGAAACCAGCTGGATAGAAGGATGAACAAAGCATCAGTGAGGTCCTCTCCCAGGATGTGGCCACATCCTGGCCGCGGATCTGCGGCCAAAGTCGCGAATTCGCGGCTTTGTTGCAACCAACAGGGGAGTGTTTGCTCCCACTATCTGTATACTCTTCTCTCCAGTTTATTTTTGCTATAAATATTACAAATTTCGATGAAGAATCAGAACAATTCGGTAGAGAGCATAGGCTAGACTGTACTTTAGTTTGTAACTTAGGTTTTTTACTTTTCTCTTATGTAATTTTTGTTTTTCTTTATGTAACTGAGACTAGAGAAGAGTTACATGGAGGAATGAGAGTGATGCTTGTACTGAGGGTGACACCGATGTAAGTTCTTCTTTTCTTTCATTATTATTTTAATTAATTCAAAGTTACATTTTCATGTTCTTCTTTCTCTTCTACTTTCCTTCTTCTTTTGGTTTTGATGACAATCCAAGTGAGTCGAATAGCAACGGTATTGCTTTGCCTTAGCAAGTGCCACCGATAGCTCATGACGATAGATTCCTCTCTATGTTTGTATCATTTCATGCTTGCTCAAAGAAGCCTTGATGATGTAATGTGAACTAGGACTGAGTTTAATCTTATGAGTTATGAGCTCATCGTCTCCAGATCAAGATAAACATGCAACGAATCTAAAGTATGTCATCAACCAAAGGAGGTAAGTATTTCTTTTAATTTTTCTTGTTTTCTTTTAATCTTTAGTTTAGATCACCATCATCATTAACTCTCAACTCTATTCACTATTTTCACTTTCTTTATACAAAATTATTTTCTATTTTCTCCACCTTCTCAATCCACCACTTTCTTTTTAACTTAACAATAGATTCTTTTTTTTTCTTTTCAAGAACAAGAGAAGAACTTTTAACCATTTCAAGTAACTTAAAAGAGGACTTACAACATGCTTCCATCGCAAGTCCTTCCTTGTAGATCACGGCCAGCGTATCACTTGCTATCGCGGCAGTGTTGAGAACTTGCACTATCTATTCTTAAGTTCTGAAATTCTGTATTTTTTTGTGCAGGTTTCCCCTCAATCAAGGACCTTGCTAGGGAAGGTATGTTGCATGTTATCTAACGCCAGCATATCGAAATCTTTTTGGGCTTAGGCATTAGCGTATGCTTGCCATCTCGTTAACAGGTTGTCTTCGTTGCAATAGAAGGTAAAACTCATCTAGAGGTTTGGTCAGGAAAAGTTGATCAGGATTATGATTTGCTTCAGGTATTTGGGTGTCCGGCCTACTATTATGTCAAAGAAGATAAGTCGGACCCAAGGACGAGAAAAGGTGAGTTTGTAGGATTCAGAAAAGGAGTAAAAGGCTCCAAAATTTGGGATCCAAAGGACAGGAAATTTGTCTTAAGCAGAGACGTTACATTTGGTGAGGCTTCAATGGTGAAACCTACAAACTCTCAGCAGGTGGAGAGTCAGACGGCGAACATGATTTTGTAGCAGGTGGAGTGATGCTACTTCAACATCTCTAGAAAGATCAGTATCATTTGAGATCATACCCTCGGTGACATAGGAAGATGATGAGGTAGCCGAACAGGATGCTGTGAATGATTAGGATCAAGGATAGACTATGGGAAATGTCCAAGAATCCATTGCAGTTGGAAAAACCTGAAAAATTCAAGTAAACCTAGTTGGCTCACTACTAACATGATTGTAGCCTATACTCTCCCAGTTGTTGAGGAGGCAATCCTGTCTACTTACAGGGAAGCTGAAATCAGTTCAGAGTCCAACATGAGGAAGGATGCTATGATGGAAGAGATGAGTTCTCTACACAAGAACGACACTTAGAAACTATCAGAGTTGCCCAAGAAAAAGAAGGCGATCAGTAGTAAATGGATATTTTCAAAGAAACAGGGATCTTCAAATGGTGATATTGTACGCTATAAAGTGATTGAGTCTTGAGCTATACACAAAAAATACAGAATTTCAGGAATACAGCACAAAAGTGCAAGTACTCAATACTACCGCTATAGCAAGTGGCTATGCGGGTCGTGATCTACAAGGAGGGACTAACGATGGAAGCTTTTTGTATGTTCTCTTTAGTTCACTAAAAATGGTTAAAGTTCTTCTCTTGTTCTTTAAAAGAAAAGAAAAATAAACCTATGTTAATTTGTGAAGGTGATAAATAGAAGGAGATGATGATTTTGAAAAATAGAAAACTAAGTTAAAGAAATAAAAAAATAAAAGAGTTGGAAGATGGTGGTGATCTAAACTAAGGGATTAAAAGAAAGGAAGAAAAGCAAAAAGAACTTACCTACCTCTTCCGGTTGATGACTTACCTGAAATCCTTTGATGTTTATCTTGATCTAGAGGCGATCAACGCATAACTTATAAGATTAACTCAGTCCCAATTCACATTACATCATCAAGGCTTTTTCGAGCAAATATAAAATGATACATAGGGAAGAATCTATCGTCATGAGCTATCGATAGTACTCACTAAGGCAAGGCAATACCGATGCTATTCAACTCACTTGAATTATCATCAAACCAAAAGAGGAAGAGTAAAAAGAAGAACACGAAAATAAAGAAGAACATAAAAAATTCATATCTTATATAGAAACGATAAAGGAAAGGAGGAGGTTACATCAGTTTCACTCTCAACATAAATCTCTCTCTCTTACTTACATGAATCACACTCTAGCCTATGTTTACAAAGAAATAAAAGTGACATGAAAAGAAAAATAAAATCTAAACTAAACTAGGATGAAATAAGCCTAAGAATCCTTCTCTGCTCAATCATCCTCTGTAGTCTCAGAAATCTCAGTATTTATAAGCAAATATCAAAAGGGGGAGAGCATCTGAAAATAGGGGGAGCTAACGCTCCCCCTAATTCCATAAGATAGCTGCGAAAACGCGGCTTTCACGGCCTGGGTATTGCCAGGTGGCCACACCCGGGGGGGCAGGTCCCTAATTTGACGATTCTTCTTTATCTCCTGCTGGATCTTCAGTTTAGGCCCTAGATTTTGATGATTCTCCTTTTGATCTTCGGCTTTAACCACTTAATTCACCAAAATCTGAATTTAACCAACTGGATTCGGGTTCATCCTCCTCTAACCAAATCTAAGTTAAATCTGACTTTAACTGATATTTATTTGATTTTATCCTCTTTTTCCCCGTGATTATCTTCTGCAAAATAGACATTTAAGATAAGAAAATTACCAGATTTATTACATGATAAATACGAAAATATAATAAAGAATAATGCAATAAATGTGTGTAATTATAAAGCCAAATTTGTAGCTAAAAGCTACGCTCAACGAGAATGTATTGATTACAATAAGGTGTTCTCACCTGTTGGAAAACACTCGTCTATTCGAATTTGTTGGCATTGGTAGCCCAGTAAGAGTTGGAATTTGATTAGCTTGATGTGAAGACTGCCTTTCTGCATGACGATCTTGAAGAGGAGATCTACATGTCTCAACCGACAGGGTTCAAAACTACAGGAAAGGAGAATATAGTATGCAAATTGAAGAAATCATTGTATGGATTAAACCAATCTCCAAGGCAGTGGTACAAGCGTTTCAACAGTCTCATAAGAGGGAAGAGGTACACACGAAGTCATAATAACACATGTGTATTACAAAAAGTTACTTGGAGGAGAGTTCATCTATCTACTCTTATATATGGATGATATGCTCATTGCTTCTAAAAGCAGATCTACTATTGATAAATTGAAGAAAGACTTGTCTTTCAAATTCGAGATGAAGGATCTGGGTGAAGCAAAGAAGGTGCTAGGTATGGAGATTGAGCGAGACTGAAAGAGTGACAATGTTAGCTTGACACAGAAGGGGTATTTGAAGAAGGTACTTCAAAAGTTCAACATCAATGATGATACATAGCCTATAAGTACACCACTGGCTCCTCATTTCAAGTTAAAAGGTACTATGTCTCCTATTACTGTAGAAGAACGTGAGTATATGACTCATGTGCCCTATGCTAGCGCAGTTGGTAGTTTAATATATGCAATGGTGTGTACAAGGCCCGACTTGTCAAAAACTGTTTCAATAGTTAGCAGATATATGCACGATCCCGGGAGGGGTCATTGGAAGGCACTGAAGTGAATTCTACGGTACATTAAAGATACCATAGACATTGATTTGGTATTCAAGAAGGATGTTGCTGGTAAGGAAGAGTGTATCGGATATGTTAACTCTGACTACGCTAGAGACCTCAACAAACGCCGGTCTACAAGGGGATGTGTTTACATTGTCTCAGGCACCGATCAGCTAGTGCTCTACTCTACAATCTACTGTCGCATTGTCTACTACGAAGGCCGAGTATATGGCCATGCTAGAGGTCATGAAGGAGGAAATTTGACTTCAAGGGTTGCTTGACGACTTGGGATTGATCAGGATCTGTTGAAGATAAATTGTGATAGCATGAGTGCTATCTATTTGGCAAAAAACCAGGTATATCATGCAAGGATAAAGCACATTGATGTCAGGTTCCACCTTGTTTTGGGAGATTCTTGATGAAGATTAAATCGAATTACAGAAAATTCATATGAAGGAGAATTCCGCTTATATGTTTACTAAGATTGTTTCGGGAGTAAAGTTTGCACATTGTAAAAAATTACTTCATATCCTTCTAGTTGTCTGAGCTCTTTAACGCCACGCCCCATCGGGTACGAAAATGCTACTGCAATATATATATGCAGAGTATAATACCCGTACATATGCATGCTAAGCGTCAACATAGTACAGTAGTCAGAGTACAAAAACATGTTAATATTATACATTCCAATAAAACAGTACAAGTACATAGTCATTATATGGAATTTACATTAGAATACAAAAGTTTGTACATGATATTAGTGGTACAAAAGATAAATTTTACAAGTGGAACAAAAGATCAGATGGAGGCTCACGAGCTGCAACTGAATATCTCACAAGCTGACTGGAATCGGAATGAAAGGACTACTGGAGAGCCGTCTGCTCTTCCAGGTACGCCTGATCAGCTACAGTGGAATCCTCCTTAATCCATGCTTTAAAATCTGGACATACAAGTTCAAGGTTGTCAGAATGCAACCCAAAGAGCACATAAAAGAAGCCAGATGGCGTGCTAGATAAATAAATACAGGTATATGAAAAAGTGAAACATGAATTGGACATGTATGATTAACACAACTTCAAAAAGTATAAACTAGATGTCGTGTGAAAGTAACGTTTTGTACATGAAATGTTATATCAGTATGCCAGACATGTCTATATCAATGGTGTTATCATGTAGATGGATTCAATATGATCAGTACTGGAGTCAAGTCAGTTGTCTTATTATTATTTTTTATAGGACTCGTCCTACTCGGATGTTTAGGTACGTGCTCCAGCGTCTTAGTTCACATACATCCACATCAGAGTTGAGCGAGGTTGGTTATTGAAAACTGATGGAACAGTCAACGAATCATGTTTATAGTAGGTCCCGTGCATACCCGGGACAACGGCCTCAGGAGTATCTGGGTCTGGCCCATAGAACCGGCCGCTAAGCCGAACGGTCTTATTTGTATGCCCTTAAAACAGGAATGGAATCAGGATAGGGATGCCAGTTCACTCCATTGGTCCCCTGTGGCCTCAGCTGGATCCGAAACAGGAGTTGCACAATTCGCTATAAACACGTACACATATTGAAAGCCATTATTTCTCCTGCCCCGGTGTAAGTTATACAGTTATAAAATATATTCAGGATTATTTTCAGTTTGGTTTCACCATATTGTTACGAGGAATAACAGGAACATGAGAGGTGTGAGATTCTAGAGGCGGCCCCGTGGATACTTTGTCCTATGTGGCACTTAGTTCCACACACTATATGTATCAGTAACAGTAGATCAGTATATCCTTATTATGGATTCAGTAATACAACATTCAGTAATCAGGAGTTCAGTAATTTTCCCGTAAAAGTAATATATGTGAATCTTGTAATTTAATCTGCTCAGGATTCACGGTATCAAATCAAGAGTGAATCGGGAGTATTTGTCTTGAGTCAGGAATCATGGTACCATATCAGGTGTTAATACCAAATCTGATTTACAATTAGATGTAAATGATATTGTCCAGTCAAGTCAGTAGTGTATTAGTATTTAATGTCAGTATCAGTAAGTTATAATGTCAGTATCTGTAAGTTATAATGCAGTATCTGGAATACAAATGTTAAATAGCTTGCAAGCAGCTAATGTATTTCAGGAATATTTCATATCAAGTATTTCAAACTCTTCACAACCATAAATATGATAAAGTAGCATTATAGGTTAGCGCACAAACAAGCGGAGCGAACAGTACTGGAGGCACAAACATCGAAAAGTGTTTAATCACTAAAGTGCTTGGCGGAGCTATAGGAATGATTCGGTTTAGACTACAAGTCAAAAATCCGACAGAATTTCGCCTAAGCGACTCTAGTGATAAAGCGCTGAGCGCTGAATACGCTAACCAGGCGAAGCTGAGAGACTGCAAACATCCTAAGGGCACCCCTTTCGAGAAGTGGGCATAAGAGAGACCAGAGGTCTAATAGGGCCAGAAGGCCAACTGAATACTTGCATAAAATGATGTTAGTACACACAAGCATATAAATAACAATCAATGGAGCTGGGTGCCAAAAGAGAGACCGTAAAGTCTAAGTGCACTCCCTTTTTGGAAGCGGGCATAGGAGAGACCAGAAGGTGTAATAGGACCAGAAGGCCAATTACATACCTGCAAAAGATATTAGTACCAAAATATACAAAAATACAGATAATTCCTAAAAATACAAGTAATTTCAGAAAATACAGGAAATTCCTAAAAAATGCAGGAAATTCCTAAATACTCAGAAAATTTCTAAAAATACAAAGATAATTTCTAAACACACAATAAAATTCCTAAAAATATATAGGTAAATTCTAAAATACAGGAAAACTCTTTAAAATATACAGAAAATTTCTAAAATACATAAAAATCCTAAAAATGCACTGTTAATTTCTAAAAATTACAGAAAATTCTAGAAATGCCCAGAATTCCAAATATGCATGCACATGTACAAATATACATGTACAAATATGTATGGGTACATATGCATTAAGGATAGAGTACTCGCCTAAAATTGAGAAATACCCGATACCATGTGCATGTGTGCACGTGTATGGAAAAGTGTGTGTGGGTGTATGTGAAGCCCAAGGGGCTGACCGTAAGCCTAAGGGGGTTCTGAAGGTGGTATGGTGAGGGTTTTTAGAGAGAGAAAATGGAAGAAAGGGTATTTTAGAGAGAGAAATGATGTAGAGAGAGAAAGAGAGGGATTTTGGAGGTGCGGGTGATGTAGGGAGGTGGCGGAGAAGATGAAGGCTTGGGATGCTAGCGGCTTGAATTAGGAGGAAGAGATAGAGAGAGAAAATAGAGAGAAGTTTGAGAAAGGAGAGAGAAAGTGGGGTTTTCGGCCTTTTTAAAGAGAGAAAGAGGTGGGAAAAGAGAGAAGGTGATGTGGCAGGTGGAGGGTAGTGGTTAGGGTGGTGTGGATGTGGCCATTGTGGTGTAGTAGTGGTGGAGGAATTTTTAGAGAGAGAAAGAGAGATTTTAGAGAGATTTTTTTGGAGAGAGAAATTGTAGAGAGAGGAAATGTGGCGGGCTATTTTAGGGGAGTAGGAGAGGGAGTTATGATGGTGATTATGGTGGTTGTATGGTGGTTGGAGGAGTTTTAGAGAGAGAGAGAGAGAGTGTGTGTGTGTGTGTGTGTGTGTGTGTGTGTGTGTGTGAATTTTGGTAGTTTTAGGAGAGAGAAAAGAAAGAAAAAAATGAAGGAGAGAGTAGGAGGTGGCCGGCCTTTATAGGGGAGAGGAACAGAGTGGCTAAGATAGGGTTAGAGGCTTACATGAGAAGCCAAGCCACTTGGCTTCATGGAGAAGAAAGAAAGAGAGGAAATTCTAGAAAATTGGAGAAAGGAAAAGAAAAGAAAAGGAAAAAAAAAGAAAAAAAATTAATAATATAAATATTAGATTGTTAGGGGGTTATGTGTAAATATTACTTGAGAAAATAATATAAAAAATAAAATGAATAAAATTGGAAAAGAAATGAATTTAGAGAAGAAAGAAAAGAAAAATAGAAGGCGAGAGAAAATATTTAATTAAATAATAATTAAAAAAGAAAAGTTTTAAACTTTTTGGGGTAGAATCTAGTACCAGCGTAGAGTCTCTTATAAAATAGAAGAGAAAATATACATAAAATAATACATACAAGTTCGAAGTATCAAAAATCGTAGAAGGATACGTATTCTGGAATCAGGGTATTACATTCTTCCGACATTGCAAAAATTGCATCCTCGCAATTTCGTTAAGGGGGAGATGAACATAAAAAGGATCAAGGATAATGATTACATTTATGAAAATATGGAGGAAATTAGAGAAAATAGGTCAAATCTGACTCTCAAAATGATCAAATCAGTTATTTTACAGAAATCAAGTCCTGGGTTCAAACCCGAACCGACTCTGAATTCACAAAATTAAGATTCGATACAAAAAAACTAGAAAAAGTGGTATCAAAAGAAAACTAAGTATGGAGAAAATAGAAAAATATAATCGAGAAATGGGATACGCGTCTGTGTATGTATTTCGGGAACGAGGTATTACATTTTACCCCTTACAAAAATTTCGTATTCGAAATTTCAATAGAGAGGAGAGGCATACGAAAAGTCATAGATAAATGGAAAGAAGTGGGGGGACATGTATAGAGATAGTCAAGGAATGGAGGATGGATGGAAGAAAGAGGTAAGAGATGGATACAGACAGTCAAAGGATGAATATCATCTTGCTCCTGAGTAACTTCTTTTCATTTGGAATATTTATAAGAATACATAATCACCTTTATTAAATTCATGGGGTTCCCTTCTTAAATCCGTCTATCCCTTATGTCCATTTTGTACTGTCTTAAGATGTTCTCTGATCTGTCTATTAGTATCCACCGTCTAAAAATTCGTATTAGATCCTCAATATCCTTTTTTTCCCAATCTTCAGTACTAAATTATGGTGATCTACACTTTCTTCCAGATAAAGCCTCCATTGAGCTATTTTCATACTTGGTGGATCACTGTCTAGAGGAACCCAAACTATTAGTAAATAATCTTTCCATAATCCCTTTCAATCAAGTGTACAAGTTCTCACACGTCCTCAAGCATTTGTATTGTTCCTCCAAATTGACCGTCTTGCTCTGGGTACTTTGTTGTACTAAATGTCAAACAAGTTCCTAACTCCTCTTGCAGTCTTTCCTCAAGAGTGTGATAATGATCTGGTTTCTTGCTCTGTTACAGTAATTCTTAGTAATCTATGTAATTGTACTATCTTCATATACTTTTCAATTAAATCTTCCGTTGCTTGTTCATCTAGAATGATGTGGTTGATTTAGTTAGCTGTAGATCATAGATCATTTAACTATCTTATTTCCTTTGCGTATTATAGGGCAATGTTACAACCCAATTCATAATCTCAAATACCACCCTTATTTCAGTCTTGGTGGTGGTTGTAGGGACTCGGTTACTCTGTTCCCCTGAACATGATAACATACTAATTACAGAACTACATATGATGTTTCTTTCTTTGGTTATCGCATTCCTCCAACTATGTTTCTTTAAATCATAATGTCCTTGGTTTTATTGATTGATAGAATAAGTTGAATCAAGATCCTCTACTCATAATTCTTATCTCCAACTGTATCATTTAAACAACTATTTATATTCGCCCTCAACCCCGCTTCAACTTGTTTTCTAACTTCTGAAAATCTTGAATTTCTTTTCTGAGTTTTTTTCCTACTTGTTTTTATCAATATTGATTGAGTCTGCCATACCATTAATTAAACTGATATACAAGTCTGTCACTTTGGTCTTCAGTCCTTTATTATCCTTTTCTTGTAGCTCTTTTTATTGTGTAAGTGAAATAATCTCATGAATTTCAATTTTCTTCATGAAACATCTTTCTTGAACCATCTGATATAACATTTGGTTTCCAGGAAATTTATAACTCTTTATCATAGTCCGTTCTTGATTTAAATCAATGTCTCTGTCTCATATCTCATTTCCCTGGAGTATAAAAATACATCAATTCTTTTAATCTTATAAGTTAATAGTGATCTCCTAAGGAACAATGTCTCTAATTTTTGAATGCAAAAATCTCAACTGTTAACTTCATCATGTGTTGGATACTTTTATTCAAGAGACTTCAATTATATACTTTAATATATCTATGTACCTCAATACACATATGTGTCCTTTTACTATATCACTATTTTTAATATATCAATTGATATCAAAATTAGAATTGTACTTAACTTGTTCTTCAAATTCTTCATTTATTCTTGATAGTCTTAATATCGTAATCAAATCTCATGTCCAACTATCCTTCTCTTCTGTTCTCAACATCTTAATAAATGAATTAGCTTAATCATGAATTAATCCCGGATGATATCCAACTACTCCAAGATCACACTTTAATTCCATTGGAGACTTTAGCATTAGCCAGTCTTCTATCGTTTGTATCTTCTTCTGCAATTTCCTTTTATTGAATAACATGATCCAAAATAAGATATTTGCTATTCAATTTCAATTCACTTCATTTCACAGGGGCTTATTCTGCTTGAGTCTGTCAAAGACTGTTCAAATATTCTACATGCATATCTATACATGCCACCATAAACTTATCTTAATAAAATGAGTAAATATATTTTATCAGTATATAACTCATACTAGTATACTATTTATGTCAAATGACATCATCAAAATTCATAATATCCATAGCAGATGCAAAAAGTTGTCTTCCAAATATCATTATTCTCCATCTTCACTTAATACTATTCAGATTGCAATTTAAATTCTACATATCTCAGTTCCATGTAATTGATCAAAGCTCATCAATTCTGGGTGGAGAATGTTCCTTTGCCAAGCTCCCATAGTCACTGTGTCATCCCTTGTCATTAATTATCTTTTTACATACTCCAGGTACTCCCCAAAGGAAAAATACTTGATCTATTCTATTTCCTATCTATATAGTCTGTAGTAATCTTTTACTTGTTCCTTTGAGTCTGGCTATTTAAGTTGGCACTTTAGAGTTAGGATTACTCCTGAAAATGTCACTTGTAATTTACATAACCTTAAGAATCTCCATTATCCTTTTAAAGAAAGCTGAAAATTATCCTCAATAGTATCCTCTTGTTTTACTTGATATATTTGCATGTCCCAATAAACTGCAATTGTAGTTGTTGGAGGATTCTCTTCTTCTATAATCAGTCACGTTATTGGGGTTGTAAGTAAAATCTTCAAATTATATCACATCCTCTCGTATCTAGACCAAACATAATAAGGTTCACTCTCCACTATATACCATTTTTTACTATCATACAGATTCTCACAGAACACTTATTTCCAAACTAAATCCCTCATGGTTATTTATCCGTGTAAGAGAAATAACATGTAAATAGCAAAGAACTTGACATAAAATAGTGTAATGGATCAGAATCATCAAACGCTAAAACTTGTGTCACTATTGATGAACTACAACTCCATTTGTTATTATAGTATTTCCATCATTCCTTATAAAATCACGATTGATCTGTGTTTTGTTTACTAAAATCATATGAAAGGGTAAGACATGTTAGAACCATCTCTAGTTCCCATCACTTGTCCTCTATTTATCTATAGCCAAGATAAGTTAGGGAAAATTGAGAATGAAAAGATGGACAAGATTCAGGAATCAAGGAAAAGAATATCAAGAAAGATTAGGACGGATTATTAACTATGTACTTGTAATTGGAATGTATACGCATGACTCGTACTAGTTGTGTTAAAGGTGGCAGAACCTAAGCTTTGATACCAACCTATAACGCCCCGCTCCACCGAGTACGAAAACACTACTACAACATATATACGCAGAGTATAATACTCGTACGTACACACCCTAGCATCAACACAGTACAGTAGTCAGAGTACGGAAACATGATAGTATTATACATTCCAATAAAACAATATAAGTACATAGTCATTATATGAAATTTACATTAGAATACAAAAGTTTGTACATGATATTAGTGGTACAAAAGATAAATTTTACAAGTGGAACAAAAGATCAGAAGGAGGCTCACGAGCTGCAACTGGATATCTCGCAAACTAACTAGAATCGGAATGAAAGGACTACTGGAGAGCCGCATGCTCTTTCAGATATGCCTTATCAGCTACAATGGAATCCTCCTCCATCCATGCTTTAAAATCTGGACATACAAGTCTAGGATTGTCAGAATGCAATCCAACGAGCACATAAAAGAAGCTTGATGGCATGCTAGATAAATAAATACATGTATTTGAAAAAGTGAAACATGACTTGGACATGTATAATTAACACAACTTCGAAAAGTATAAACTGGATGTCGTGTGAAAGTAACGTATTTTACATGAAATGTTATATCAGTATATCAGACATGTCTATATCAATGGTGTTATCATGTAGA
Organism: Agave tequilana; assembly: GCA_038442645.1. Classification (NCBI taxonomy): domain Eukaryota; kingdom Viridiplantae; phylum Streptophyta; class Magnoliopsida; order Asparagales; family Asparagaceae; genus Agave; species Agave tequilana. Next base: position 71,215 of record JAVJIF010015233.1, on the reverse strand, counting down.
TGGATTCACTATGATCAGTAGTGGAGTCAAGTCAGTTGTCTTATTTTTATTCTTTTTAGGACTCGTCCTACTCGGATGCTTAGGTACATACTCCAGTGTCCCAGTTCACATACATCCACATTGGAGTTGAGCGAGGTTGGTTATTGAAAACTAATGGGACAGTCAACGAACCATATTTATAGTGAGCTCCGTGCATACCCGGGACAATGGCCTTAAGAGTATCTGTGTCTGGCCCCCAGAACCGGCCGCTAAGCTGAAGGGTCTTATTTGTATGCCCTTAAAATAGGAATGGAATCAAGATAGGGGTGCCAGTTCACCCCACCCGGTCCCTTGTGGCCTCAGGTGGATCCAGAACGAGAGTTGTGCAATCCTCTATAAACACGTACAAATATTAAAAGCCATCAGTTTTTCTTGCCCCGGTGTAAGTTGTACAGTTATAAAATATATTCAGGATTATTTCCAGTTTAGCTTCATGATATTATTTTACGGGGAATAACAAGAACATGAGAGGTGTGGGATTCTAGAGAGGGCCCCTATGGATACTTTGTCCTACGTGGCACTTAGTTTCACTCACCATATGTATCAGTAATAGTAGATCATTATATTCTTATTCTGGATTCAGTAACCAGGAGTTCAATAATATTCCCGTAAAAGCAATATATATGAATCTTGTAATTTAATCTGTTCAGGATTCACAGTACCGAATTAGAAGTGAATCAGGAGTATTTTTCTTGAGTCAGGAATCATAGTACCGTATTAGGCGTTAATAGCAAATCTGATTTACAGTCAGATGTAAATGATATTGTCCAGTCAAATCAGTAAGTGTATTAGTATTTAATGTCAGTATTAGTAGTCAGTTATAATGTAGTATCTGGAATACAAATATCAAAGAGCTTGCAAGCAGCTAATGTATTTCAGGAATATTTCATATCAGGTATTTCAAACTCTTCACAACCATAAATATGATAAAACATCATAATAGCTAAGGGCACAAACAAGCGGCGCGAGCAGTGCTGGAGGCACAAACAGCAAATAATGTTTAATTACTAAAATGCTCGGCGGAACTAAAAGAATGACTCGGCTTAGACTGCGAGTCAGAAATCCAGCAGAGTTCCGCCTAAATGACTCTAGTGATAAAGCGCTGAGCGCTAGATATGCCAAGCAGGTGAAGCTGAGAGATCGCGAACGGCCTAAGCGCACCCCTTTCGGGAAGTGGGTATAAGAGAGATCAGAGGTCTAATAAGGGCAGAAGGCCAACTGAATACCTGCATAAAATAACGTTAATATACAAGTATATAAATAACAATCAATGGCGCATGGCACCAAAAGAGAGACCCTAAGGTCTAAGTGCACTCCCTTTCGGGAAGTGGGCATAAGAGAGACCAGAAAGTCTAATAGAACCAGAGGTCAAGTAAGTACCTGCAAAAGATATTAGTACCAAAATATACAAAATTACATATAATTCCTAAAAATACAAGTAATTCCAGAAAATACAAGAAATTCCTAAAATTACACAGGAAATTTCTAAAATTATACATCTAATTTCTAAATACACAAGAAAATTCCTAAAAATATACAAGTAAATTCTAAAATACAGGAAAACTCTTAAAGTTTACAGAAAATTTCTAAAATACATATAAATTCTAAAAATACACCGTTAATTTCTAAAATTACAGAAAAATTTAGAAATGTCCAGAATGCCAAATATGGATTCACGTGTACAAATATATGTGTACAAATATGTATGTGTACATATGCATCAAGGATAGAGTACTCGCCTAAAATAAAAAAAAATACCCGATACAACATGCACGTGTGCACGTGTATGGAGAAATGTGTGTTGATGAGTGTGAAGCCCAAGGGAATGGCCGTTAGCCTAAGGCAGAGAAGGTGGTGTGGTGAGGTTTTTAGAGAGAGAAAATAAAAGAAAGGTATTTTAGAGAGAAAATAATGTAGAGAGAGAAAGAGAGGGATTTTGGAGGTGTGAGTGATGTAGGGAGGTGGCGGAGAAGATGGCGAAGGCTTGGGATGCTGGCGGTTTGAAGTAGGAGGAATAGATAGAGAGAGAAGGTAGAGAAAAGTTTGAGAGAGGAGAGAGAAAGTGGGTTTTTTGCCTTTTTAGAGAGAGAAAAAGGTGAGGAAAGAGAGAGGGTGGTGTGGAGGTGGCCATGGTAGTGTAGTAGTCGGTGGAGGAATTTTTAGAGAGAGAAAGAGAGATTTTAGAGAGAGAAAATAGTTTTTTTGGAGAGAGAAAATGTAGAGAGAAAAGGAATGTGGCCAAATATGTTAGAGGAGTAGGAGAGGACGTTATGATGGTGATTATCGTGGTGGTATTATGGTTGGAGGAATTTTAGAGAGAGAAAGAGTGAATTTTGGCGGTTTTAGGAGAGAGAAATGATAGAAAAAATGGAGGAGAGAGAAGGAGATCGCCGGTCCTTTTAGGGGAGAGGAAGAGAGTGGTTAAGAGAGGGTGAGAGGTTTACATGAGAAGCCAAGCCTCTTGGCTTCACGGAGAAGAAAGAAAGAGAGTTCTGGAAAATTGGAGAAAAGAAAAGAAAATGAAAAGGGAAAAAAAAAAGAAAGAAAAACTAAAAATGTAAATATTATATTGTTAGGGGGTTATGTGTAAATGTTACTTAAGAAAATAATATAAAAAATAAAATGAAGAAATTTGGAAAAGAAATGAATTTAGAGAAGAAAGAAAAGGAAAATAGAAGGAGAGAGAAAATATTTATTGAAATAATAATTAAAAAAGTTTTAAATTTTCTGGGGTAGAATTTAGTACCAGTGTAGAGTCTCGTATAAAATTTCAGGTCAAAAAGAAGAGAATACATACATAAAATAATACGTACAAATTTGAAATGTCAAAAATCGTAAAAGGATACGCATTTTGAAATCAGGATATTACAAGCTCAGTGGAGCTTATTTGGATGAACTATGTGTGGCTTAATCCAGTTGGGCATGGGTACATAGGCAACCATAATGGTACAGCCAAATTGTAGTCGACATAGTGCTATGGTGTGTTCGGCTCATTGAGAAATCTTCACCGAGGTGAAAAATAGTAGGGAGAGAGGGCAAAATCTTGTTAATAGAGTTTTTTAAACTCTGTTGATGGTTAGCTAAAGATCAATTCAATCACTAGTGTCAAATACGAGAGCGTATCAGTCGTATCAAATAGTGGATTGCACGGGAGGAATATCACCTAGTTGACTAGGTATTTGGACTAGTCGACTAACGATGCAAATAGAGAGTTGAAAAATCTGTTTCATTACAAACTAGTCGATTAGGCCAAATTCCTAATCGACTAATAAGAGTTATTAGTTGACTAGGATATTTCCTAGTCGACTAATACGGCTGCAGCGGCCTGTTTCCAAATCTGATTCTGAATTCATTTCTGATCGGAATTAGGTGCTTTTGGTTTCTTTTTCTTCGTGATTTCTTTGGTTATATAAAGAGGAGTATTGTCCAAATATTTATAGACTGTAATTGATTAATTCAATAAGAACTCTCTCCTCTTGCCCCGAGAACGTAGGCAAATTATCGAACCTCATTAAATCTTGTGTTTTCTCTTTCTTTTCTTTGTTTATTTGTGCGTGTGATTGGTGACTATTCTTTGGTGTCCATCTTCTCTGTTGCTTGGGATTCCCAACAAATTCAAAGGTCTTAGTGTGTAGCAATTAAAACAATACTTGATGATTCACAATTGTAAAAGTTTAAGAAAAAGAAAAAGAGCAAGGTCAGACGCAAAATGTGTGTGTGTGTGTGTAAACAAGACAAGATAATGCATATAATGGTGTTTATACCTAGCATTTTGTGGATTTACATGTAATGCACCTTTTGTACTTTTGAGATCTTTAAGCAATTTCAAATCAAAACTCCTGGGTGTAATAATTTGTCCTTTTTCCTTAAAAAATTGAATCTTTTGGCAAATTTATAATTATATTATAAATTTTCATTATAGTTTTCGGCTCAAAATGTCCCATTTATATGCATTAAGGTAGCAATTTTCCTCATGTAGCTTGTCTTTGTTTTTATCCACATACTGGTATAATATACAATATACAGTGCACATTGAGGGTATGAAGAAAGCAAAAGGTCCGTCCCCCCCTCAACACATCAAAATGGAAAGAACGCAAAACAAAAGTCCAGCCAATAGGAAAACAGAAGGTAAAAGACATATTCTCATTCTTGCTTCTTTAGGTGATTGGTAGATTTAAAGTCGAAAATTATATTCTTTTCTTAAGCTGGCTTTGCTGGGTCTGGGGACAAAGTATATTAATGCATTTTTCTCAAAGAGAACCCCAACAAATGCAAATATTTAAATTTTTTAATCAAAATTTAATTTTTCGCAATCCTACTAATTCATTCTCCATGAATTTTATCTAATTATTGATATAAAAGAAAATTGTTATTTCCCTTTTGAAAAACAACATAGGAGAAAGAAAACAGTATAGCTCTATAATTGAATTATATAAGAAATCATATCCTCTAGATTAAATGGAAAGAATTATTAATAATATCATGCAGTCGGACCTTTACTTTGATGCATAAAGCAAAATTTTATATAAAATTTATATCACAAAATAACCTCTCCTTCCCCCTTAGTATTAGGATTAGAACTGACAGCTTACACATATTATGAAACCAAGGGAATTAGTAATAAGTTTTCACACATTATAACCCTTCCTTCTAAGTTTTAATTAATATTATAGCATCCAAATGCCGTCTGTTTCATTCCCTCATAAAGAAACAAATATGTACACATATGTGGAGCATGAGATACATTCATTATATCCTTTTTTTTTCATTATATCTGCAAACATTAAATTTACCAGTAAACAATCAACTGTTAAGTGCAAGGCATTTCATATTAGAACTAAGCAAACAATATACATGTCTTTAACTTCTTCTAATCCTAACATCATCTGAAAATAGATTTCAGAATTTAGAGAATGTGTCTGCAACAATGAAGCTTGAAAAATCACTCAATAACAGTCATTTCTATTATTATGAAGGAGGTAGATGAAGTTGACTTTGTGTTCCGTAGCAGCACACGCTGTTTGACAACATACAAACAGGGAAACAGTGGTAGTGATGGAAGAACAAGATTGGTAACATACAACGATAGCGTCTGTCCTTCCTCCTTTAAAACCACGCCTTCGCCTCTATATTCTTCCGACAACTTGCTCATCCTACCATGAAAATTAGAAGACCTATCTGGCTCCTTCACATACTGAAGAAAACAAAAAGGAAATTGATACGGAAAACACAACAGTCTGCTAGCAAAACGCCTAATATCCTCCTCTTATATCTTATAGTGCTTTCATTTTTCATATATTTGAGATTGAAGTGATGTTGACATGTCTAAACATAAATAAATTCTCCATTTTTCTGTCACCCTTAAGCAATATAATAGCTGTCTTCACTGAACTTTCTATTCAATTTCTGCCCTTATGTTTTGATTTTCATGATCTTGGAAAAAGAAATTATTGTGATTTCAGGGTAGGACGTCCCGCCGATCAGATCGACCGGGCCGGTGCACCAGAAACAAACCACATGATCTACTAAGGCAACATGAAGAAGAAGAGAAGAAGATATTCCAAAGTAGATAGAAAGCCAACAAATAATATAACGTGGTTCCACCGATCAAATAGATCATGTGTACGTCCACGAGAGAAGGAGGAAGAAACTTTATTAAAACTTTGGGAGTACAATAAAAATTACTTACACCTCATGCTAAGAAGATTACAAGCTCTTAATGGTCACCAAGAACAACGAACTCTTGTGGCTAAGCTTCTCTCACGAATCTCTCACCTAGACGAATTACACCCTTAGGAATTATAAATTCATCGGATTCTCTTGGAATACATTGAAGGTCACCCCTAAGGGGTTATTTATAAACTATAGAACTCTCTTAGTCCTAAACAAACTCCATCAATTAGATTAAAGAAAACTTGAATCCAATTCGGACTCAAAACATATTCAGAAAAGGAAACTGCCAGATCCGATATTAATCGACTACCTTCACGACGATTCACGTCATAATCCTAACAATCTCCCCCTTGACTTGAATACGTTCAAGTTTGAGAATAGCCATCATGTTTCATGTGCTCGCATCCACGCACAATTGAACAAACTTGACTTCATCTCCATCTCACTCCCTCTTCTCCATAACCCCCTAATGGGGTTCACAACTTGATTAGGTCGAACAAGTTAAGTGTTGGCCCAAAGGCCCATCACCAGGGGCGGAATCAGGAAAAAATTTTGGGGTGGGCTGCAATCTTTTATACCATATGCTTAAAAAAAGTCTACATAAAATGTTTCAAAATAAGGGAGAGATTTTATATCACAATCTCTATTGTATACAAAATTTGCCAAAAGAAAATCAAAATATGTCAGTTTGTCCAATTCCTCCATTACTTAAGTTGAACTTTTCGATCCTTCAAGAAGTAGAAATCATCAATTATCGAGTCCATATCAATATTCCTGGCAATTTCTTTCTCAACTTTGATGATCATGGAATCGGCAAGAAAGTCATTACCCATTTTGTTTCGAAGAGTTGTTTTCACGATTTTCATAGCAGAAAATGCTCGTTCAGTAGTCGCCGTGGAAATAGGAAGAGTCAGCACAAGCCTGATCAATCTATCAATCAAGAAAAAATTTTCTGTCTTTCCTGTTTCAACCAATCTTCGATATAATTCTGAAAGAGAAGACATATTCTGAAATGCTTCATCACGAACAACATTATGCTCAAAATGTGCCAACTGTCTTCTTAAGTCTCTTAGGTCAGCAGCAGTAAAATCTTGAGGATAGAATTTTTCTGCCAGAGTGCAAGCATCATCAACTTTAAATGATTTGAAGTGATTAATAGGATTCAAAGTCGAGCTTAGGATGAGGAGCTCCGTTGCTTGCTCAGATAACCTACTATTTAAAGAAGTAAGTTGAAAATCAATGGTAGCATTAAATATATCTATACGGTAGTGATGCTCAACTGTAATGCTATCTCGATGATGAGACCGACGCTTACCATGTTTATACTGAGCATTCATTTCAGGCACCTCAATTTTATGCACACCACAAAATAACATCACCTTTTCAAAAAAGGTATCCCAACCATCTTCTCTAAGTTTTTGAAGTAGCACTTTTGTACTTGAGACAAAACTCATGGCATTTAAAATGTCTATCGATTTGCGTTGAAGAGCTTGACAAAGCATATCAGTGATTCCCATTACTTCATATAGCAAGTGCAAGGCAAACACAAAGTCAAATGATATCATTACATTATACGCACCATCGGCTTCAAGACGCACCTTGGACTTAATTGCATTATCAATTATATTCTTAAGAACTGTACTAGCAGCCCCAAACATCTCAATTAACCTAGTCATAGAGCCAAAATGGGAGCTCCAACGTGTAGCTCCAGCTCGTTGTAGAGTACGACTCTGATTACACCCTCGACCAGTATCAAGTTCTCCAGTAGCCACTTTATGTGCAATTTCAATTTCCGAAGCAAACTTTAACTCAGCATAACGCTTGGGAGAAGCACTAAGAAAATTGACAATGACACTCAAATTTGAATATAATTGCCAAATCTCACGCACATCTTTAGATACCGCAATTAATGCTAATTGCAATTGATGTGCAAAACAATGCACATAATATGCGTACGGGCAATCTTTAAGGAATAATGCTTGCAATCCATTCCAAGCACCGCGCATATTACTAGCGCCATCATACCTTGGCCTCGCATATCTTGGACTTGGAGATCATGACGAGCAAGAATAGTACATATCTCGCTTTTAAGAGTCAAAGCCTTGGTGTCAACAACCTCCACAATGTCAAAAAAGCGCTCTCTTACATAACCTTCACCATCAACAAATCTCAAAACAATTGCCATTTGCTCTTTATTACTTTCATCAAGAGCTTCATCGACAAGAATACAATATTTAGCATTTCCAATTTCCTCACGAATCGTGTTTCTCACTTTGTTAGCATAAATGTTCAAAATCTCCTTTTGTACTTTCGGTGAAGTATACTTGGCATTTCCCGGAGCATTTTCCAAGACAACTTTCTTCATTTCTTCATTACAATCTCCCCAAAACTTTATCAATTCAATGAAATTCCCACGATTCAAAGAATCAGGAGATTCATCATGGCCTCTAAATGCACACCCTTGAATTGAAAGCCATTTGCATGCCTTTATCGAGGTCATAAGTCGCAAACGATTTGCCAAAACTTCTTGGGTGGATTGCGCATTCAATACTTTGTCAACATGTCGAGAAGGATGTCGTAAACCTTGCCACTTGTCCATAGCCATATTATGTGGAGAAAGAGAGCAGCCAACGTGATACACAAATGTACATTTATCTCCATTATTCACCCTCTTCCAACTATTAAATCCTTCAACAGTAAATGCAGGAAACTTTGACGGTTTGTTGTCAAAAAGATAACAAGGAAAACAAAAGGCTCTATCTTTAGTTTCAGAATACTCGAGCCAGGGAAACTGTGAAAACCAAGAGTATTGAAATCGGCGATTTTGTTTTCCATCTTTAGTCCGTGGATACTCTACCAATTTGGGTTGATATGGTCCCAAACTAATATACATCCTCCGAATATCATCACGTCAATTCACATCGTATGCTGATATTGGACGACGTTTTCCCGGATCACGCTCTATAGAAGTGGATTCAATTTCATTCAAAGGAAGTTGAGATGTGGAAGGAGGTTGTTCTTCAACTTTTCTATGTTCGAGTCTTTGTAACTTGGAAGGAGGCTCGTCGTTTTTCTTAAAAAATGAAAGAAGATTTCTTTGCGACATGATAATCTATGACAGTAAAAAAAACATTTGAATGAATACAACATGAAAAATTCGGAGCGGAGCAGCAATATACAAGAAGAAATTGCAAGAAGAAATTGCAACGCACAATAACTTTGAAATGAACTGAGTTTGATATGTAATGGGAGGATCAGCTTGTAAGGCTTCAAACAGAAAACCTTAAGAACAAACGTTTATAACATGTGGAAGGTTCGGACTTTAAGAACAAGATGTTTCATTTGGAGGGATCTCTTGGAGTCGCATTATGTCCAATCATAACTATTGCAGGAGGAATTATTAACAGCATTTAAAAATGAATAACAACAAAAAGAAAAATTACACAGTCCTAAGTTCTAATATAACCATCATTCGCTTTCCCAACTATTTGGGTCAGATTTGTAAATTCCAGTTGTCCACCTTCCCATCCAAACTAGGGAGAGACACGTTTTCAATCAAGAAGTCAATAAATATAGTAAAGTCGCAAAGAGATTGTTTTAGGATGATCCCAGTTTTAAATTAAAGCATTGGCAAAGATGCAAACATCAGCTATATCCCCATACACTGCAATATGCTCCAATAGTAAAATGGTGGAGGGCATAATTGAGGCAGTCCCGAAAGCAAGACATGAGGGAACAATATTTAGAATTGAAATTAAAATTGAAATCTAAAATTTAAAAAAAAAATACCTGCAGGCTGCAGCCGAGACTCGCACTCGAGCAGGAGTGAGGAGAAGAAGAATCAGACAGGAGGAGCTTCGGGTCGACTTCAACAATTGACAGATCGTCGAGATCGAGCAAGCAATCTATACAACAAAATTGAAATTGAAATTGAAATCTAATCGAAATTGAAATCTAACTGAAATTATAATTAGAGACATGAAGTCAAGTGGAATCCACAGTTAGATTGAAATTGAAATTGAAAAGCAAGCAATCCACAGTTTAATCGAAATTAAAATTAAATTTTTTTGGCCTTCGACCTAGACTTGGTCCTTGGACTTGAGATTCAAGAAGGAGAAGAAGATTAGAAGCACAAGAAGAAGAACAAACCGAGGAGGCAAGGACGACGGCTAGGGCTTCGTTGTTCGATCGAGAACGACGGCGTCACGGACTCACGAACTCACGGCAACGTCGGCAAGAGATTTCCGTTTCGACTTCGTCGCTTCGACCTCAACTTCCATCGGAATCATCAGATCGAGCCATCGATTCGAGCTTCGAGGAAGTCAGGAAGGAGAACAGAGCGCGACCTTCGGCCTTCGATTTTGATCGCTGCTGATCGATTGAGAAGGAATTTCAACAGATGGGCTGGGCTGGGCTGAAGCAACCTTTAAGTTCTCAGCTGGGCTGGGCTTTAATGAAGTCTAAGCCCAAAACAATAAAAACTTGGGACGGGCTGTAGCCCGGCCCAGCCAACTGATAAATCCGCCCCTGCCCATCACTCTAGTTTTGATGATGATCAACTCATGTAGTTATGTTTACTAATGATCTTGTGTTTAATTAGTGACAGATTCATGATCAAGATCTTAGTAGGTGCATAGCTTCAACAAAGGATTTGAAGTCAAGTTTTGGAGCTAGCACGGTGTTTGGACCAAGTCAAGAAGGCTTCAAGAGAAGACTTCAAGAAGATGAAGACTTGAGTCTAGGTTTGTTTTGTAAGATTTTATTTTAGTTAAAATGTAAAGGATAGAGTAGTTGGTGGATTGCTCAAGTACATATACACACACACTCTTGATAGATATGTTTTCATAAAAGAATTTTAGTTTTAGAAAAAGACTTTTCATTTTGGAAAAATATCATTTTGGTTTTTGGTATTTCAAGTTTACATATCTTTAACCAAAACCATGTTTAGTGCATAATGTCAAAAACATAGATATTTTACCATGTTTGTGTAGTGAATCATATCCATACACACTATGCTTTAAAAGTTGTTTAAATATCTTGTTTTGTATTTGGAGATGTTTTAGAAAAACAAGTTTTGGAAAAACAAGTTTTGGAAAATACTGTTTTTAGTTTGAGCCATATTTTTCAAGTTACAAAAATAGTTCAAAACATTTGTAACATGCCTTGATTTTGTGCAAGCATGTTTGTTTATCAAAGTATAACATCAAAACTATTTTTGTATATTTTTCAGTATTTTATGGGATTTTAAGTGAGCCAAATAGACCAAGTTTTTAATCCCTATTTCAGACCTGACCTGGCTTCATCCGGTCGACCGACCCGGTCGACCGACGTGCACGGACGTGCACAGCCAATTCTGGCAGGAGGGCCGGCCGACCGACCCGGTCGGCCGTCCAGAGAGCTCTGCTCTCTTGGAAGGCCCCGGCCGGCCGGGCGGCTGACCGGACAGAGAGTTTACTCTCTGTATCCTTGCCTCAGTCGGCCGGCCGGTCGACCGATGGCACAACAGTCTAAAATATGACCGTTGGCCGGTCGGCCGGACGGTCGACCGACAGGCCTGACAGAACCCCAACGGCTAGTTTTTCTAGCCCTATAAATTTGGGGGTTTGGGCATTGTTTTCACTAAGATTTTTGGAGACTTTTAGAGCAGTTTTTCCTACTCTTTTCAGAAGTTTTTCTCCACAAAACTGAGAGCTAATACTTCCAATCAAAAGGGGAGTTTTATTTAGAGTGTGTTAAAAGAGATTCTTTGAGTTTTCCTCCACCATCTCTTTCCTTGTTTTCTCACACATACACTTGAGCTATCCATTGCTATTCATCTTTTAGGAGTGTTGTAGTGAGAGTTTTTTTATTGGTGATCAAAGTGTTTAGATCACCAAGAGATCATTTCTTGTACTTTGAGGAGGCAGACGTGTGTGTCCGCGTTGTTTCGAGTTCGGGTGCGAACTCCGTGTTTGAGGTGCGGCCTCGACGAGCCGGTGGGCTTGCGGTGAGTACGGGACTAGAGAGTCCGAGGGTTTGTAGGTGTTGCGGCACCGAGGAGTGATCCATTGGGATCAAGCATAGTGGAAATCCTTCGTGTGTCGAAGGCGAGGATGTAGAGCAAGAGTGCTCGAACCTCGAAACAAATCCCTTATGTTTGCGATTGCTCACTCTCTCTCTCTTTGTCTTTATATCTTGCATACTTTTATTGTCTATCTTTATATGCTTGATATATTCATTTGTGCTCATTGATATACATGCGTTGGATTATTTGCTAACACTTGTATTCAACCAAGAGAGCCAACGCGGCACCTCAACCCTTATCTAGGGGAATCTAGAGGAGTTTGTCCAGAGCCCTTCACGGGGAATTCGGCAACACTCTTGTGTTATACGTGGTGTTTAGTGTAATAGTTTAGTTTAGGTCATAATAGTTTTTAATTCCGCATTATTTGTCATTTAGTGACCATTAGGTTAGCCATCACCTATTCACCCCCCTCTAGGTGAACTTTACAATTGGTATCAGAGCCAAGTGCTCTTGATTTGGGTCTTACAACCTAGAGTTAAAGATCCTCTTTTTAGGCTAATCAAAATATTTGTACACACACCATGGATTTCATGTCACCACCCACTTTTGACATTCTTAACATCCAAATTTGAAAGGTTAAGATGTCTTTGTACCTCAAGGCCCTAGGCATTCATGTTTATCTTGCTACCACTAATGATTCATATGTTAATAATAGCAAGTATATTGAGGCTAACTCAAAAGCCATTCATGCTTTAAAGTCAACCCTAAATGATGATTATTTATCTAGGGTTTCTAATGTTGATTCGGCTTTTGTAGCTTGGAACATCATCACCTCCCTTGGCGAAAAGGATTTATATTATGCCGGGAGTGATTCGGACGTTGGAAGCGTCACCTCCAACTTGTGCTATATGGTCCAAGGGGATAACCCCCTTGAAGTAACTACCGAATCCGAGGTAGATGAAAATGATATGTCATATGATGAGCTTAGCACTTTTTGTCAACTCCTTCTTGAAAAATATGACATGATTAAAAAGGAAAATAAAAATTTGAAAAAGAATTTTGATTGCATGCTAAAAGAAAATGATTCATTTAGAACTAAGGTTGCATGTATGGAAAAAGAAAATGAAGATTTGAAAAATGAAAATATTTCCTTGATGTCTAAATTGAATGATTTGTGTGAAGGAAATATGATTTTGAAAAATGAAATTATTTTGGTGAAAAAACAAAAGGAAGTTGTTTTTCAAGAAAATAAATCTTTGAAAAGAAAAATTGTTGAAAAAGAAAAAGATTTTGTTTCTAAAAAGAACAAGAAAAATGATTCTATATCTCACCATGCTTTACATGCCACCACTAGTGAGATTAATGTTTTGAAAAATAAAATGGATTGTTTGAGCTCAACTTTGAGCTCTTGTGCTTTTAATCACAATAGATTGGAGTCTTTGTTTTCAAAGAAACAAACTCCACATTCTCATGCACATCATCATGCATATGCTTATGTTGTACGTCACGATCATACACATTCACATAAGCATTCTAAGGTGTACAAGTGTACACATTGTGGCCGCAAAGGCCATTTAGCAAAGTTTTGTTTTGATAAGTTGCATCATATAAATTTTGCTAATAAGAAAATTTTTTGGGCTCCTTACAAAGCTAACCCCCAAGGACCCGAAAGAAAATGGGTACCAAAGTCCCCACCGTTTGTTTTTGATGTAGGTGAGGGCTCTCACAAGACGTGAGAGATTTGGTGCCTTGGTAGTGGTTGCATGGACTTGATGGACATACTTTTGATGCACCGCTATCAAGGAGGTTTGGTGGGACAACCACCATGTTTGGAGTTTTTGGAGCATAGTCTATGTTGGTAACTATCTCTTAAAACTCTTAGTTATTTACATGCTTCTTTCATTTGATGATCATTTGAGCATGTTCATGTTTTATGCTTCATGTGGTAAATACTAGTTTAAATGTAATTTTTATCAAAACTTGCATGTATACATGTACAAATAGTGAGAACAAATTGATTCATATATGTTTGCACTCCATGCTCATTTGTACCCACTATATGCACATGTATAAGTTAGTTTTGATGATTCTTTCATTTACACTTGCTTTGCCAAATTTTATGATTTTACTTCATGTATATGTATTTTTAATTCAAATCTAATAAATATACATGTATACCCGTGAGTCTCTTACCTTCATGCAAATACAATTGATAGACTCTTTTATGTTTGGGATATGTATGTGTATTGTTAGGATTGGATAAATCATACATATACCTAGAAGTGTGCTTTATTTTTATGAAAAATGAATGTTCATGTTTGATTGATAAAAAAAAATGAATTTTTATGATTTAAAAATGTTACTCACACCTTTTGAGCTTCAATGTCTATTTTCATGAAAATGCTATTTACATGACTTTTAAACACTCACACTTTATTTATTTTGTCATGACTTAGTTTCATGGACATATTTTGAGCTTTATAGATCGAGTGTCAATTCTTGTGTATTAGGTATGATTCATGAAATACATATGTTTTGATTTCATGTTTTGAAGGATGTTTAACTAGTTTTTCAAAAATTAATTTAACTAGTTATTTATTCGTCAATGTTTATAAGATATACACATGATCCTATTATTGTTTCAATTGGTATCATTGAATCATTTCAATTGGTATCAATTTGACTCTATTTTTGTATATACTCATATTTTGTTTTCTATATATGTATGTATCAATTTCAATTGGTATACACATTTTTCATACATATATATGATTTGTTTTGTGCTTAAGTTAAAATCGATTTACATGTTTAAAAGCACAAACCTTGTTTATGCTAAGCTTACTTCAATTTTTTTTTAAGCTTATGCATTATGTTTTAAAATTGGTATCAAAATATAAAAAAATTATGTTTATTTGATATCTCAAAATTTGTTTTAAGAAAGAAAAATTCAAAATTTTGTTTTATAAGAAAATTCAAATTTTTTGAGTTATATTGTCTATAATGCAAGGAGAGCTTAACATCTCTTCTACATATAGATTCATGTTGAGTGTATTGTATATTGAGGAGCTTGACAACTCTTCTTTATGTGATACACATGTGTAGGGGGAGCTTCACATCTCCTCTTATGCATTACATATTATACGTTATGTGAATTAGGGCTTGTCATCCCTCTTTCATGTAATGTATATGTGTAGGGAAGTTACTTAACCGTCTTCCTCTTCATGAATGTATATCGCATATAACTATTTATTGATTTGAGTTTACCCCTTTATTGGTTTCTTTGTTTATGACAATATGGGGGAGAAAAATTGTGTTTTTACTTTAATCCCTTTGTTGATGATTGACAAAAAGGGGGAGAAGAATTTGAGGTTTATATGCATGTTTTCCTTGCTTTATTATTAAAGAGGGAGTAGAATTTATGTTTATGCATATATGTTTTTGTTTTGCAAATATGAGAAAAAGAATTTGTTTTGCTTTATGCTTGTTAGCATGTTTATCTCCATACATTTGCATACATGTTTATGAGTTTTATTGCATATCTATTTATTTTGTGTTATGCATGAGTTAAGGGGGAGCTTCTTTGAAGCTTTACTTTAATCCATGCATATATAACTTCATGAGTTTTGTCATCATCAAAAAGGGGAGATTGTTGGCCCAAAGGCCCATCACTCTAGTTTTGATGATGATCAACTCATGTAGTTATGTTTACTAATGATCTTGTATTTAATTGTGACAGATTCATGATCAAGATCTTAGTAGGCGCATAGCTTCAACAAAGGATTTGAAGTCAAGTTTTGGAGCTAGCACGGTGTTTGGACCAAGTCAAGAAGGCTTCAAGAGAAGACTTCAAGAAGATGAAGACTTGAGTCTAGGTTTATTTTGTAAGATTTTGTTTTAGTTAAAATGTAAAGGATAGAGTAGTTGGTGGATTGCTCAAGTACATATACACACACTCTCTTGATAGATATGTTTTCATAAAAGAATTTTAGTTTAGAAAAAGACTTTTCATTTTGAAAAAATATCATTTTGCTTTTGGTATTTCAAGTTTACATATCTTTAACCAAAATCATGTTTAGTGCATAATGTCAAAAACTTAGGTATTTCACCATGTTTGTGTAGTGGATCATATCCATACACACTATGCTTTAAAAGTTGTTTAAATATCTTGTTTTTTTTTATTTGGAGATGTTTTGGAAAAACAAGTTTTGAAAAAATAAGTTTTGAAAAATACTGTTTTTAGTTTGAGCCATATTTTTCAAGTTACAAAAATAGTTCAAAACATTTGTAACATGCCTTGATTTTGTGCAAGCATGTTTGTTTATCAAAGTATAACATCAAAACTATTTTTGTATATTTTTCAGTATTTTATGGGATTTTAAGTGAGCCAAATAGACCAAGTTTTTAATCCCTATTTCAGACCTGACCTAGCTTCATCCGGTCGACCGACCCGGTCGACCGACGTGCACGGACGTGCACAGCCAGTTGTGGCAGGAGGGCCGGCCGACCGACCCGGTCGGCCGTCCAGAGAGCTCTGCTCTCTGGAAGGCCCCGGCCGGCCGGGCGGCTGACCGGACAAAGAGTTTACTCTCTGTATCCTTGCCTCGGTCGGCCGGCCGGTCGACCGATGGCACAACGGTCTGAAATATGACCGTTGGCCGGTCGGCCGGATGGTCGACCGACAGGCCTGACAGAACCCCAACGGCTAGTTTTTCTAGCCCTATAAATTTGGGGGTTTGAGCATTGTTTTCACTAAGATTTTTGGAGACTTTTAGAGCCAGTTTTTCCTACTCTTTTCAGAAGTTTTTCTCCACAAAACTGAGAGCTAATACTTCCAATCAAAAGGGGAGTTTTATTTAGAGTGTGTTAAAAGAGATTCTTTGAGTTTTCCTCCACCATCTCTTTCCTTGTTTTCTCACACATACACTTGAGCTATCCATTGCTATTCATCTTTTAGGAGTGTTGTAGTGAGAGTTTTTTTATTGGTGATCAAAGTGTTTATATCACCAAGAGATCATTTCTTGTACTTTGAGGAGGCGGACGTGTGTGTCCGCGTTGTTTCGAGTTCGGGTGCGAACTTCGTGTTTGAGGTGCGGCCTCGGCGAGCCGGTGGGCTTGCAGTGAGTACGGGACTAGAGAGTCTGAGGGTTTGTAGGTGTTGTGGCACCGAGGAGTGATCCATTGGGATCAAGCATAGTGGAAATCCTTCGTGTGTCGAAGGCGGAGATGTAGAGCATGAAAAGGGACACCTAGAGGGGGGGTGAATAGGTGTTTGTGCTAATCTAAAAATAAATGCAAAACTAAGTGCGTTAAATGCGGAAGCTAATGCAAATCTTGCACAAACTTAATACAACACAACAAGTGTAGCCGAATTCCCCGTGAAGGGCTCTGGACTAACTCCTCTTGATTCCCCTTGAATGGGTTGAGGTGCTATGTGAAGCTCTTGTTGGTTAAGTATAAGTTAGGCACACATACAAGCAAGCCAAGCAAATAAGGATGAATAGCAATAAGAATATATGCAAGGCAACACAAGCAAATATATATGTATGAAATGAATTATGCTCAACACATGCAAATATGATATGATGTTATGTATGATGCTTTGCACAAATAAATGAGAGAGAGAGTTGAGAGATATTGGATCAAGCGCAAACACACGGATATGTTTCGAGGTTCGAGCCCCTAGCTCTACATCCCCGCCTACACCACCGTGTAGGATTTCCAATCCACTATAGGAGTACCGAACTCCTCTCTCAATCCTTACAAAGCCACCGAGGCTATACAACCACAATCCACCTCTACCGAAGAGGGATAAGGCCCGTAGCTAATACAAACACAATCACCTCTACCGAAGAGGGATCCAACCACAATACCACTCCGATTAACCTCTACCAAAGAGGGATACAACAAAAGCAAGGAGGGTTTACAACTTAGAGGCTTAACCTCAAACACTTCTCTTTTCCCTTTCCACAAAACAAATAATCCTAATAGATTAGGATAGAAGATAGCTCAAGTTTGGAAAACTAGGTGTTTTTGGAAACAAGCAACAAAGAAAATACTTGGGAAAACTCTTGTAAAAGATAGAGAATGAAAACCAATACAAATATCCCAAATTCCTATTTTCTTTGATTTTCCAAAAATCCAAAACACAAATCAAATTGGAATTTTAAAGCCCAAAACACTTTTGAAAACTCTTTAAAAACACTTAAGAAGGTTTGAAATTTTTGCCTTTGAAAACTTCTACAAAAACTATGAAGAGATGGGGTATATATACCCCCAATACAAAACTAACCGTTAGAGCTGAGCTGGCAGCTCTGACAGGCAACGGTCGACCGGCCCGGTCGACCGCCAACGGTCAGAAATATGACCGTTGGGCAAAAGCGGTCGACCGGCCCGGTCGACCGAAACAAACAGAGAGCACTGTAAGTGCCCCGGTCAACCCGAGCGGTCGACCGACCCAGTGCCTCCAAACGTGCACAAATTTGTGCACGTCGGTCGACCGGCCCGGTCGACCGACTTCACCTAAGTCGACTAGGTCAGGTTGACTAGTCGACTGATTGAAGCCTGGAACAAAAACTGGGTCAGAAAAACAATGTAAAATATTTTTCTAAAAATCTTTTAACACTTTTAAAAATCACCAAAAATAGTTTTATCATTCTATATGGAAACACAAACTTGTGATAAAAATTTCAAGACATATATTAATCATATCAATTCATTTTTGAGTCTTGCAAATTTTATCAAAAACAAAACTTGTATTTTTATCAAACTTGATTTTTCAATACATGAATAGGAATATCAAAATAAGTTTGTCTAGCAAGTTAAAGCATGTATGTATAACTAGAATACATCTACTATACATATAAAACATGTAAACTTGTTTTGATCTACTATTCATGAAAATCAAATCCAAACCATAAAACTTTTGTGTGTTGTGCACTTGAGCATATCAACTATACTAAACTTTACAAATGGATCTAAGACACACTATCTAAACTATGGATACCTAAGTCTTCTTGACGATCTTCATCTTCAAGTAGACTTGCTCCAAAACTCCATCCATGGGCTAGGTAATGTGTGATCTTGACGCTTTGGCCCTGGAATCATCATGAAAAGCTTCTAAACACCTTGTTGAAGCTAATCACCAACTAATATCTTGGTTAATGATTTGAAACTTAAACAAAACAAGATTATTAGTAAACATAACTACATGAGTTAATCATCATCAAAACTAGAGTGGAAAGCCTTTGGGCCAACAATCTCCCCCTTTTTGATGATGACAAAACTCATGGAGTTATATATGCATGGATTAAAGTTAAGCTTCAAAGAAGCCCCCCCTTAACTCATGCATAGACATAAATAATAAGATATGGAAGTGAAGCACATGAATATGTATGCAAGTATGGAGATAAATGCAACAAGCATAAATCAAAATCTTTTTCTCCTATTTGCAATACAAAAACATATATGCATAAATAACAAGGAAGACAAATACTTCTCCCTCTTAAGCAATGAAAACATGCATATAAACTCAAACTCAAATACTTCTCCCCCTTTTTGTCAATCATCAACAAAGGGTTCAAAGTAAAATCAAATCAAATAATTTTTCTCCCCCTTTTTGTCAAACAAAAAGATCAAGAAGGGGTTAAACAATCCAAACAATAAAATGAGGGGTAAAAATCTTTCTCCCCTTTTAAGTCAATCAAAACAATAAAAAAATGTTAATGTTCTAAAACAAAAACAAGGTCAATAAGGGGTGACCATAAACAACATGATATCAATAGATAAATATGTCAATGAAACATCTTGATATCAATTGAAAATAAACAAAAATCAATAGATGTTATATGCTATATACATTCATGAAGAGGAAGACGCTAAGTTAGCTTCCCTACACTTATGCATTACATGAAAGAGGGATATTAAGCCCTAATTCACATAACACACACTATGTAATGCATAAGAGGAGATGTGAAGCTCCCCCTACACACATGTACCACATAACGAAGAGATGTTAAGCTCTTCAATACAAGATACACTCATCATGAATCTATATGCATATAATCAATACAAATCAAAACTTTTATATTTTTCTTAAAAAAAATTTTAGATACCAATTTTAAGCAACAACACATGAAACATAATAAATTTTAAATGTCTAAATAAAATTTTGATACCAATTGTAAATAATTTTCATATTAAACATATGATACCAATATGAAATTTTCAATCATAAAGTAAGGGAGTGGGAAACAAATACCAATTGAAGAATCACCAATAGAAAGACAAAATTAAATTTCCTCCCCTTTTATGAAATTCCAACTAAAATGATGCATGGGCTTGATACCAATTTAAAAATAATCAATTAAAATAAAATTGAAGCTCAAGCACTAGCATAAATAAGATTTTGTGAAAGATTTATATCTTAAGCACAAATATATGTGTATGAAATAGAATGAGTACCAATCACTAATAGATGATACCAATTGAAAATATACATACACAATACACATATGAGTATACAAAAGGATCAAAATGATACCAATTGAAAGAGTTCAATGATACCAATTGACATAGCAATAAGTTCAAGTGTATACATCATATTACTATTCCTCCCAATCAAGGTTCAAGTTTTAAATGATTTTCATTTTTAACACATACAAGTCCATGATCTCCCATCCATCCGCCCTTAGAAGGCAGGGGTTTTCAAAAATAGATTTGAAAATGTAGTATGTTTGAAAATCTCTACCATAGTGAAGAATACCGTAACTAGTTAAATGGAAAAACTTTTAAACTAGTACGAAATCCTTCAAGTAAGGAATAAAAACAAATATATTTCATGAAAATATGAAATTCACAAAATAGTCAACACTCATAATCAATTTAGCATAAGTATGACTCATGAAAACAAACACATGAGTAAACAATAAATGTGAGTGTACAAGTACAATGTCAAGATCATAATCATGAAAATTTTTCATTAAGCTCAATTATTCCTTAATCATGAAAACACGAAAATCATCAAAACTTATTTAATCTTCATGGCATATGTATGTCTAATACAAACTAAAGTATACATACATATCCAAAACACAACGAGTCCACAAAATATATGCATTAAGGAACGTGGCTCAAAAGGATAATCATGTATATCTAATAGTTTGGACAAGATAGACATATACATGAAGTTAAACAATTAAACACAAAATCAAGAAAATCTTCACCAAAACAAATTTCATTTCATGGTATATGTATGAATTATCAACACAATAAGTATACATACATATCTCTAAACACAATTGAGTCCATATATATAGATTTGTATGAAAGGCAAATGACTCAAGGGGTATACATGTATATCTTAAAGTTTAGCAATACAAACATATACATGAAGTGAAAAACTCATAAAACAAATTCAAAAATGAGAATACAAGTTTAAAATGTATGAATCATCAAAACTAGACTATACTAGCACATTTAATGGGTTCAAATAAGCATTCAACTCAAACATTGATTGTGACACAATATTGCATATTTTACCATATCATTCCCATGCATTTTAGCAAATAAAAATATGATTTTCACTCATCTTCTCTTTATATTTGCAGGTCCACATTCAAATGGAGAAAAGGCCCAAAATCTCTTTAATTAGCAATAATTAAAGAGATTAATTCAAAAGCCCAGAATAAAGCCCAAATTTGAAATCAGAATTCAGAGAGATCCGCGCAACAACTCAAAATTCTAGAAGGCCACGTGGATAACAACCTCGTAACAAACTTGTAACAAAAATTTGGGATCCAACGGCCACAAAAGTGCCGCGACTTGCCGTGGGTCCACCGCAAAATCTGGGCCGTTCAGTCCCAGATTTTTGCCACCTGTCCGTCTTTTGGAGAGTTCTCTGAGGACCTATAAATACTGGACCAAGGACCTGCGAGAAAAGACTGAACAGAGAAGAGAGAGAGATTAGTGTAAAGCTTGTAATTTTGTTAGTTTTTTCTAGAATTTTTGTAGCTCTCAATGATCTTCCTCTCCCTAGAAATTCTGTAAAGAGAGAGTTTGTAAGAGAGAGAAAGCTTGTATTCATCAAGGAGTGACAACTTGAAGCAATCAAGGATTGATCCATTCTCTTCTCTCTACTCTTGCATTTTCTAGTTTCCTTGTTTTCTTTATTTGCTTTCTTTACTTTGTTGCAATTTAATCCATGCTTAGTTTTTTCTTTGTAATGGTGTGTAGCTAATTCTTTCTCCATGAACTAGCTAACCACTAACCTTGCTAACTTCTAACTCATGGGTGATTGCTTTATTTCATCTTGCAAGTTGTATGGTCTTCTCTTCTCCGATGGGTTTCTTTTCATTTCTTGGCAAGATCTTGTTGTAATTCTCCATATGATTCGTGTGTGCCTCATTTAGAGCCTAGTCTTTGAACTAGTGCCTTGATGGAACATGGAGATGGATCACCAATATGCTATTTGATGTACAACTTCTTTATGTCCATTAATGAATGTTGTATGTTCTTCATTTGCATCCCTTGAGTGTAGCTCTTTTGATTCCATTATTGAAAGTCTATCTTGTAGGCCTATGACCATCTATGGAGGCTACAAGACAAGTCCAAGAATGAGTTCCCGTCATCCAAGTGAGAAAGTAATTAGATCAACACGCAAGACATATCCATGCCGATGAATCAACATGAGGCACGCATCACTATCACGGAGTTTAGTAAGTCTTTAGCAAGGTAGTAAGGTTAGCTAGTCATGGTTTTCTTTCATTCAAAGTTTTCTTCAAAGTTTCTTTTCTTTCTAGTTTTAGTCCAAAGCCAAATCTTGTTTTGTTTTCTTTTGATTTCCACCATGAACATATCCACCAATTCTTTCATTTGTTTTTCCTTTGATTCTTTATTCTTTTAAACAAAGAAGAATTCTCGTTTTTTTTTCTCACTCGTATCGTAACGCTTCTAACGCTAGCTCTCCTTGTGGTTCGACTCGGTATAGCTATATGCTATAGCGAAGATTGGACAAGGTATATCAATTACATATTTGAAGTGAACAAGATACAAATGTTAACTCTAAACCATATCTTTTCTAC
The DNA here is from genome assembly GCA_038442645.1 of Agave tequilana. Lineage (NCBI taxonomy): Eukaryota > Viridiplantae > Streptophyta > Magnoliopsida > Asparagales > Asparagaceae > Agave > Agave tequilana. The sequence goes on along the minus strand of JAVJIF010015233.1, from coordinate 48,421 downwards.
CTAATTCTTGTGCAAGAACTTCACATACCTTGTTTTTACCAATCAAACATATATAGATTTATTTGTGGCCCACTATATGTACAAGTATAATCCTAGTATTAATGAAAACTAACATCTAAACAAGTAATCTTAACAAGAAGCAACAAAACACACTATAGAAATCATCATGATAAAACTAAAACATGATTACTATGTAAATTCACATGTATTAAATTCATGATGTACATTATAGCTTAAACAAAAGTGAGAACACTAAAAATGGGTTCATACAAGCATGTGTGTCTCAAATACTATATATGTATGTCAAGGATCTAATAATCATGGCATTTACATACTACTCCATAGACAATGAAACATGCTATAAAACATTAAAGATATGAAATACAAAACATATATGATCAATATGTACATGCATGTGCATTAGATTTAGGTCATACAAATTAGTTTTACCAAGGTGAAAACACAAAATATAAGTCCATATAAAACATGGATGTTTCAACTAACTAATAAGTATAACACTAATCTAATTAACATGCATATTCAAAATGATCACTAAACATCAAATCATGCTATGAAAGATAAACATGAAAAGCATGTAAACATAAGGAGTTAGAGATTCGATACCAAAACCAATGAGGGCACCGCTCTATTTCTCCAAAACAAAGGTGGTCCTCTCCACCAAACTTTCCTTTGAAAGTGATGCATCCATTTGATTTCCTTTAAGTCCGGAACGCATCCACTCCAAGGTGTCATCACTCTCACGTCAAGTGAGAGCCCACACCTACATCAAAAACAATAGGAGGGGTGGTCTTTGGTACCCATATCTTATTGGGTCCATGGGCGTTAGTACCTTCTCTAACCCAAACAAACTTCTTTGCTAAATTCTCAACATGTAAACGATCATAGCAAAATTTAGCAAGATGGCCTTTTCGGCCACAATGTGTACATGTGTACACATGAGCATACATGTGTTGATGGTGTTCGTGTGGAGCATGTGTATGCCGTGGAGGGTGTGCATGCATAAAAGTTGGAACTTGTTTCTTACGAACCAAGGTTTCTAAGTGTGTATGGTTCTTAGCACATTGGCTCATAGTGGAGCCCAAACAGTCCATTTTCTTTTTCAACATGTTTATATCATTTTTAATAGAAGAAGTGGAGCATGCAAGGGGTGATCTAGGTGAAACTACCCTAGCATGGCAAACATGTTCATCAATCTTATTTTTCAAAACTTCATTTTCTTTAAACAAACATTCAAATCATTTGAAATGGAAATAATTTTATTTTTCAAGTCAACATTCTCTTTTAAAACAAAATCAATTTTTGAAGACAAGTTTTCATTTTCTTCAAAAGTGTTTCACAATCATTTTTAGATTTTAAAAATTTATTTTCTTTTAATGCAAGATCTAATTGAGATCTCAATGAATCCCTTTCATTATAGACCTCAACCTTCTCTTGCAAAACACAATCAAGTCTAGAATGCAAACTTTTATTTTCTTTTTCAATTTCTAAACTTTTCTTTTTCACAATCTTATAATTTTCTATTAACTTTTCACACACAATGGATAGTTCTTCATTCAAGGCATGTGGATCAACAAAATCATTTGAAGAACTAGCACAATCATCATTATCTAAGTGGGGTTCCGAATGTACCTCAAGGGAGTCATTCCCTTGGACCATGAAGCATTGTGACTCGGACTCTCCACTAGATTCCTCTTCTTGAATTTGCACTAGAAGCTCGGAGGTGGTGGTTGTTGTCAACAATTCCACACTGCAAAGGCGGAATCAATGTTAAAAACACGTAAAAGATAATTTTTAGATAATGTGCTTCTAATGGCCTCTAGGGCTTGTGCATTGGCCCCTATATGATTGCTATCACTAAGGAAGGATTCCTTGGTAATGGCAAGGTAAACTTTATGACCTAGGGTTTGTAAATAAACGGTCATCCTAATCTTCCAAACATGAATGTTGGAAGGGTCAAACAAAGGTGGGGTCATGAAGGCCATGGTAAACTAAATGTGTGCAAGCAAGCAAATGCAAACAAAAGATTAGCAACCAAAAGGATCTCACTCCTAGGATGTTAAGCCTAAGTATCAGGAGCACTAGCTCTGATACCAATTGAAAGGGACACCTAGAGGGGGTGAATAGGTGTTTGTGCTAATCTAAAAATAAATGCAAAACTAAGTGCGCTAAATGCGGAAGCTAATGCAAATCTTGCACAAACTTAATACAACACAACAAGTGTAGCCGAATTCCCCGTGAAGGGCTCTGGACTAACTCCTCTTAATTCCCCTTGAATGGGTTGAGGTGCTATGTGAAGCTCTTGTTGGTTAAGTATAAGTTAGGCACACACACAAGCAAGCCAAGCAAATAAGGATGAATAGCAATAAGAATATATGCAAGGCAACACAAGCAAATAGATATGTATGATATGAATTATGCTCAACACATGCAAATATGATATGATGTTATGTATGATGCTTTGCACAAATAAATGAGAGAGAGAGTTTAGAGATATTGGATCAAACACAACACACACGGATATGTTTCGAGGTTCGAGCCCCTAGCTCTACATCCCCGCCTACACCACCGTGTAGGATTTCCAATCCACTATAGGAGTACCGAACTCCTCTCTCAATCCTTACAAAGCCACCGAGGCTATACAATCACAATCCACCTCTACCGAAGAGGGATAAGGCCCGTAGCCAATACAAACACAATCACCTCTACTGAAGAGGGATCCAACCACAATACCACTCCGATCAACCTCTACCAAAGAGGGATACAACAAAAGCAAGGAGGGTTTACAACTTAGAGGCTTAACCTCAAACACTTCTCTTTTCCCTTTTCCACAAAACAAATAATCCTAATAGATTAGGATAGAAGATAGCTCAAGTGTGAAAAACTAGGTATTTTTGGAAACAAGCAACAAAGAAAATACTTGGGAAAACTCTTGTAAAAGATAGAGAATGAAAACCAATACAAATATCCCAAATTCCTATTTTCTTTGATTTTTCAAAAAACCAAAACACAAATCAAATTGGAAGTTTAAAGCCCAAAACACTTTTGAAAACTCTTTAAAAACACTTAAGAAGGTCTGGAATTTTTACCCTTGAAAACTTCTACAAAAACTATGAAGAGATGGGGTATATATACCCCCAATACAAAACTAGCCGTTAGAGCTGAGCTGGCAGCTCTGACAGGCAACGGTCGACCGGCCCGGTCGACCGCCAACGGTCAGAAATATGACCGTTGGGCAATAGCGATCGACCGGCCCGGTCGACCGAAACAAACAGAGAGCACTGTAAGTGCCCCGGTCAACCAGAGCGGTCGACCGACCCAGTGCCTCCAAACGTGCACAAATTTGTGCACGTCGGTCGACCGGCCCAGTCGACCGACTTCACCCAAGTCGACTAGGTCAGGTTGACTAGTCGACTGATTGAAGCCTGGAACAAAAACTGGGTCAGAAAAACAATGTAAAATATTTTTCTAAAAATCTTTTAACACTTTTAAAAATCACCAAAAATAGTTTTATCATTTTATATGGAAACACAAACTTGTGATAAAATTTCAAGACATATATTAATCATATCAATTCATTTTTGAGTCTTGCAAATTTTATCAAAAACAAAACTTGTATTTTTATCAAACTTGATTTTTCAATACATGAATAGGAATATCAAAATAAGTTTGTCTAGCAAGTTAAAGCATGTATGTATAACTAGAATACATCTACTATACATAAAAACATATAAACTTGTTTTGATCTACTATTCATGAAAACCAAATCCAAACCATAAAACTTTTGTGTGTTGTGCACTTGAGCATATCAACTATACTAAACTTTACAAATGGATCTAAGACACACTATCTAAACTATGGATACCTAAGTCTTCTTGACGATCTTCATCTTCAAGTAGACTTGCTCCAAAACTCCATTCATGGGCTAGGTAATGTGTGATCTTGACGCTTTGGCCCTGGAATCATCATGAAAAGCTTCTAAACACCTTGTTGAAGCTAATCACCAACTAATATCTTGGTTAATGATCTGAAACTTAAACAACACAAGATTATTAGTAAACATAACTACATGAGTTAATCATCATCAAAACTAAAGTGGAAAGCCTTTGGGCCAACAGAGCAAGTGTGCTCGAACCTCGAAACAAATTCCTTGTGTTTGCGATTGCTCACTCTCTCTCTCTTTGTCTTTATATTGCATACTTTTATTGTCTATCTTTATATGCTTGATATATTCATTTGTGCTCATTGATATACATGCGTGGGATTGTTTGCTAACACTTGTATTCAACCAAGAGAGCCAACGCGGCACCTCAACCTTATCTAGGGGAATCTAGAGGAGTTTGTCCAGAGCCCTTCATGGGGAATTCGGCAACACTCTTGTGTTATACGCGGTGTTTAGTGTAATAGTTTAGTTTAGGTCATAATAGTTTTTAATTCTGCATTATTTGTCATTTAGTGACCATTACATCTATTCACCCCCCCTCTAGGTAAACTTTACATTAAGTTCAGGCCCAACCTGAACTTTATTACCCAACGATCTTCTTGATCTACACGAGATTTATGAGAATTTGCTCCACCATAGGAGTAACGATCTTGACTACCTTGTTGCGCGCCTAGTCCCAATCTCCCTTCGGGGTATAACTGAACATCCGAGTTTGAAACCATCGTAGTCTTTGACTGTTCCATAACCACCGCTTCTGAAGCCGAGGATAACTACAATTCACCAACTGTTTCTTCTGAATTTGCAACATATGCACATTGCCGACAAGTTCAGCTTGAAACATCACATAGGTCTCTTTGAAAACTTTCATAAGATTACCTTTCGAACTGAAACAGAACCCTTCCAGTTGTAGAGCCTCAAGAGAGATGAGATTGTACCTTGATTCGGGAACATGACGAACGCCTTGAAGAGTAGTGATGCATCCATCATGAGACCGAAACTGAATTGTTCCTTCGTCAATCAGCTTGCTTGTAGCAGAATTTTCCATGAAAACTTCTCCCCCTTGAACCAAAGTGTATGAAGAGAACATCTTCCTATTGCAATTGATATGCTGTGAACATCCAAAATCTATGACCCATCTATTTTTGTTACCAACTGATCTATCTGTAATAGATAGAACGTCACACTGTTTTTCATCTCCTCCAACCAGTTCACTGACATTAGCATCTGATTGTTTTTTCTTTCGAAACCAACACTCAGAACTAATGTGCCCTTCTTGTGATAATAGTTGGATGTCAAATTCTTGTGTTTTAAGTTATTCATGAAACTTTCATTATTACTCTGCTCCCTTGAATAGTGAACTTGTCCAGATCATGATGAGACTCACCGATCAACTGGGTGTCAATTTTGTCTTTATTGAGCAAATGCTCCTTGACCTCATGGACCTTGATTGCTGGTTTGCCTCAATAGATGATAGCTTCCCTAAATCTCTTATATGAAGAAGGAAAAGAACGCAGTAATAGAAGTGCTTGATTCTCATCTTCTATCTTAACCTCTATCTTATCTAGATCATTGATGATAGAGAAAAATTCTGCAATGTGAGATTTAATAGATGTACCTTTATGCATGCGGAGAAGAAAGAGACGCTGCTTCAGAATCAACCGATTCGCCAATGACTTCTTCAGATAGTGGTCCTGAAGCCGCTCCCACATCGAGGACGTTGTTTTCTCTGTAGAAAACTCATCCAACACTCCGTCCTCTAAGCAAAGCTGAATAACTGTCAAGGCTTTCTCTTCTAACTCCTACCAAGCTTCTTCCCTTCATGTCTTGAGACTCTTCTCCCTCCCGAGTAGTACTTTTTTCAACCCGCTCTGGGTAAGGATGTCGTTCATCCTAATATGCCACCTGCTGAAATTGATGACGCCGTCGAACTTCTAAATATCGAACTTGATCGCAGACATCTTCACGTTGACCTTACTCTGATACCAATTGTTGAAATTTCAAGGGAGGGCACCCTCACGACCGGATCGATTGGGGCGGCGCAGCGGAAACAAACATAGGATCTATTAAGGTAACGTGAAGAGAAGAAGAAGATATTTCAAAATAGAGAAGAAGAAGATATTTCAAAGTAGATGGAAAGACAACAAATAATATAACATAGTTCCACCGATCAAACAGATCGTGTGTTCATCCACGGGAGAATGGGAGAAACTTTATTAAAACTTTGAGGAGTACAATAAGAATTATTTATACCTCACGCTGAGAAGATTACAAGCCTTGATAGTCGCCAAGAATAGTGAACCCTTGTGGCTAAGCTTCTCTCATGAATCTCTCACTTAGATGAATTACATCCTTAGGAATTACAAATTCATTAGATTCTCTTGGAATGCATTGAATGTCACCTCTAAGGGGTTATATGTAGATCATAAAACTCTCCTAATTCTAAACAAACTCTATCAATAAGAATAAAAAAAACTTGAAACCAACTCGAACTCAAAACAGATCCAGAAAAGAAAACTGCCAGATCCGACATTAATCGATTACCTTCACGACGTATTCACTCATAATCCTAACAGAAATGCCATCCTCAAAATTACCAATTCTATGAAGCTTTCAGTACAAGTGCAGGAAGGTTAGCAGGCTGCCGAAACTCTTTCTTAATATCATTGTTCTTAACATCATTGCGTCTAAAGGTATTTATATTTCTCTTTTCTAAGAAGAACAAGTGTTCAGACCCATTTATGGAATCCTAAAATCCCGCAAGACTGGATCACATTAGTAGAATCAGTAGTTGATGAATGCTCACCAAACAGACAAACACAAAAAACTCCCGGCTTAATAGAAGTAAAATGTTCGAGCTAGTTTGTCAAAAGTAATGTCTGTATCTTGGTTATCTATCATAGATTTTATCCTCCACATATTATCTTACTAGCTCCTTGTACAGTTATACTTCAATTCAACAATCAGCAGACCCTCCTTAAAACAGTAAACATGATGATGGTAAAACCTCCTTACAATCATCAATAAATTATGCTGAAAGAAAATATAACACAATAATCTTACAAAGACAACAGATTGCAGAACTATCCCCCCCATCATTTGTTCATGATCCTTATGGTGCCAATTCTACATGGCAATCCTACACTCAGTATAAAAAACTCTTGCTCTCTCCTTCCTCCATCCAACCTGGTTGCCAACTTAATAATTTGCTAGTTGGAAGCATTTATAATATAATTTCTGTATAAGATTATCAAAAATCAAAATAATAGGTTGGTATTTTCATCCCTGTATGCACCGATTTTCATCATTCTCAAGTAAAAGAATGTTACTGTGGACTCAGCAGGATTTGTGTTATTATAACAGACACCATAGGAAAGGACTTCAGGATATAATAACCAAGAAATCTCACATTTCCTAAGAGTATAGTTGATCTCATTAACCAATTTTGGTTGCTTCAGACAGATGTAGATTATACCAACAGGCCAGGACAATGTCATGCTGGATGATACAATATTTGATAAAGGGAAAAGTATATATTATTGTTGATGATGAGAACAATGTCCATATATATAGAAAATACAGTTGCATGGTGTGAAAATTATACACCTAATACAGTTCTAATACGATATGTATTCTAATCCTAACACTACTCTTAACACCCCTCATACTCATGGTGGGTCAAATAACATGAGTTTGCCAAACAAAGCTCCAAATCAATTTTTAAAAATTAAAGTTTTGAGAATTTTTTATGGAGAAAATTGTAGTTCTGATACCATGTTACAGTAATTGAGGAAGAAAAGAGTATACATTATTGTTGATGACGAGAAAAATGCTCATATATATAGAGAATAAAGTTGCATGATAATAAAAACTCTATTCTTAATATAGTTTTAATACAATATGTATTATAATCTTAATACTACTCTTAGAACTGGAAAAGAAAGAGACAATTGCCCGCGGAGATGAGAAAGCTTCTATCAAGAACCAATAGGCATTCTGACAAAAGTTACCACATTTATCTTCCCGGACATTATTGAACCAATCAGAAAGGAACCAGAAAATACAGACTTCATAAAATTACTGAATTAGACGAGCCATTAGAGATCAACAACAGATTTTGCACTGAAAGAAACAATTCCTTGATTTTGACAAACATTAAAAATGGCTCCATGACAAATCATTGAAGTTCATTGAAATGTGAATATTTCAAGGCAAGTACAGGCCCCAAAAAGGTAACTTAAAGCTGTTGACTCATGGATCTCACAGGCTCCAAGGAAACTCCATAAAAGTAGTAACCTCGACCTTCGAGATAGGCACGCTGTGAGGAGCCATTGGGTGAATGGAATAGCGCATCTTCAGCGAGGCATATAAAAAGCTATAGAGCATACCTTACAAGTGATCAAAACACTCATGTAAAGGCACAGGTGCCAGTTGATAGGACTACAGGTGTAGTGGTCGGGTTTTGATCTACATCTGGATCACGACATGTGCCTCACCTCATCATGACACGCCAGTGGAGCAGCTTCCCGAGCACCATTTAATCGTTCCCGAGGCAACACCTTCTTCCGAGGACTCCGCTGCCCCGACAACTCTTATATTCCGAGCACCACTCAACTGTTCTCAAGGCCACTCCTCCTTCTGAGAACACAAACAACCTATTGTCAATTATTTCCACTCTGAGCAAGAGCCACAATATCCGACCTTGTTGATTCCTGCCTTCAATTCAGCAAGCTGGACTCTTATAATTCATGGAGTCAGTTACGCTACCAAATCATCCCACGTTTTGAACGTTGCAACAGCCCCCTTCTCCAGCGCGGAAGGTTACAAAAAGCAGAAGAAATCACTCCCAATAGTAAAATATATAATCCGAACAATTATGAAGAAATCCCAACATGCAAATTATGTTGTGATGAAGATTCATAATATCCACACCATTGATTACAATCTGCAAGGTACTTATACACTTGAATCTCCATCTAGCAAAAGGACCGGGACCAGAGATTCTAAACAGAGTAAAGCTTTACTGAATTCACCGTGACATCTTGAAAATAGTGAATTCTCTCCCTCCTCCCAGTGATCTTTTTCATATTGAATTTTCATTTAAAAATCATGTGTCTTTACTTATTCTCTGTATGCAAATCTCTGTGTTACTTGTATTCCCAGTGGTGCAAAATTGACCGCTCGATCAATCATGTCAGAAAATCTCCATCGAGATCTGAGTCCCTACACTAGAGATCTATCTCCCCATAACATTCCTCAAAAATCCACTTCATATTAACGATGGCCCCACAAAAACGAATGGCCAACGGTGCAATTTCCAAAGACAAGGCTATCGCGACCATCAGGGTTACAACCTCCCGACCATCCAGCAATCAACCGCATACCTAGGATACCGACTTCGTCTCACCACAGGAGCTTTTGCCAGTATCCAACCCTCTCAGCAATAAGAAGACCAGCTCTTTCAAATGCTTTACGAGATGAGAGAGCAAATAAAGAAATATCAACAGCAATCCGATCGTGAGCGGGAATAGACAGCGCTTGACCGTGAAAACATCCTCCGTGAACAAGAGGAGCTGAGATTACTCAATCAACAACTCCAGACCTAAGTCGCAGTCCTCCAGAACAACTCAATGCAAACATAAGACGACCCCGAGAGTAGGAGGTCCCGGAATCTCCATGCCCTCGACGAGCTGATTCAGAAGTGAACTGTGAAGGCAAAACTGCAAACGATTCCATGTACTATTGAACATGTAGCACCAATACTCTCTTAACTTGTTATTAGAAATAACACCCCTGTCTCGAGAATGACTAATTTTTTTCCCATATTGCCTTTTTCGTGTCTTTCTCCTCATCTTCTTCTCTCTTCATCCTATCTATTTCTTCAAAACTCATCCTATAAATTGAACTTAGGCCACATTTTCCCTCCTCTCCTCTCTCCCACCACTTTCTTTACCCTCTTTCACTTCTCCCTCACATCTCTTTGCAAAGCTTATTCTTCAAATCAAACCCAACCTCTTCGAAATCAAAATCAAACTCTCTCCCCCCTCCTTTCTATCCTCTTCAAAACTTAAACCCAAATCGATACTAAACCATCCCCCCCAACACACACACACAAAAAAAAAATTCAAAACCCAAATTCTTTTGTTTCTTTCTAAACCCAATCCAATCTTTGTCTCCAAGACCCAATCCCTGGCCAAACCCAAAACCAAAACTCACTCCAAGTTGTTGCTATTGTAGTTGCTATTTCTATAACTTTCCATGATTGCTACCACTGCAATTTGCTGTACATGGTTGCTACTATGCAATTTGCCAGTGATGCTGCTTATTAAGAGAGAGAGAGAGAGAGAGAGAGGAGGAAGAGAAGCAGAAAGGGAGGCAGAAGGAGAGAGGGAGAAAGAGACGCACACACACACACACAGAGAGTAGTGAGAAATTGAGCGAGTGAGAAATTGAAAGGGGGAATAAACAAAAGAAAGAAAAGAAGAGGGGTAAAATAGAACATATAAAAAATTAACTTGACCCAAATCCTTATGTGGGGATATTTCTGCTAATATTATTAGTGCTCCACTCTCAATAATATATGAGGCCTTTCTACAATTTATCCTATTATTTAAAAATCTTAAGTAACTGAATAATTCAGAACTTTGTTTAGCTCATATTAATAATTTTTGGATCAACCGGAGTAATCTAAGTAGAATCAAGAAGCAAAGACTACATTAATTCAATCATAGATATTAGGGATTTATGAATGTTTTGGGGAAAAACTTTTCAATTTTAATTAAATAAAAGGATTCGAACTATAATAATCATCCTTAGAATAAACAAGATCAAAATCATAACTTTATCTTTAACATAGATCAAATTTTAAAATATAAATCTAGTCTCCATAAAGATTCAAAAATATGAGAAAAATTAAAATAATAAGAGCGAAAGCGTACCTTGATTCATAATTGAATTTCTTGAATTGTTGGGATGGAGAAGACCTTCCAAAAGTTCTGTATTTCTTTGAATTTTCTCTCTGCTTGAAGGAATTTCAAAGATAAGAAGAAGATACGTTCTTTTGGGGACCATGATTCCTTAAATAATAAATGATTCTATCATTTATTCCTTTTTTAATTTGGCCCTTCATAAAATTAGAAATTGCATAATTATTTCTACACATTAAATCCATGACAATTTAATACCTATTAGCCTAATTATTAACTTTATTAGATCATAATTAATTTGGACTATACTTTAAGATAGTCGTACACATTAAATTCACATATGTAAGCCCACACATGTTGAATTATTTTCAACAATCTTCTACTTATGTTATCTTATAAATGTGTACACCTTATGAGCGCAAAATATTACAATCATATAATCAGGTATTCTTAACAATCTCGTCCATTAACTATACTGATATAGGGCTAAAAGAATTTTCATTACATTTAGTGTAATCAACCCCATCAATAATCACGTATACCAACACAACCAAACGACATAGATCAATCATGGATGTGTAGCATAAAAATTACATGTAATATAATCTGAACATGCCTATTTCCAATTGGTCCTCCCTTAAACTTTATTTAGATAAAACTTTAACATAATAAAACAGAGTGTATAAACTAAATACTTTATTTCTGCAGAAAATGTCCAAATGCACAAAATGTGTCCAAAACACAAATTAGAGTAATGAAGCATATATACAAACTCCCACTAAACCATGATATACTTAAATGATAAAACACCATAAAAATAGTGTGCTCATGAAAGACCTTCGGTATTAATCTTTTAGTAAGCGAATCCACAATCAAGAGTTTGTCCCAATGTGCTCAATGAAAACCTGTCCACTCTGTACCCTTTCCTTCACAATCAGAAACTTTATGTCAATGTATCTTGACTTGGACAAGCTCTTGTTGTTGGAAAGTAGAACTGCTAACTTATTGTTACAATATAAATTTAGTGGTCTTTTAATATCACTCAGAATGCGTAGCTTAGTGACAAAATTTCACAGCCATAATTCATGATTGGATGCCTCATAACATGCTACAAATTCTGCTGTCATGGTGGAGGAAGCTGCGAGTGTTTGCTTAACACTCTTCCAGGAAATGGCTTCTCCAGCTAACAGGTAAATATAGCCCAATGTGAATCTCCTACTGTCTTAGCATCTAGCAAAGTTAGAATCTGAAAATCCAATGATCTCAATCTGATCTGATCTGACCTCTTGTATGTGAGCATGTAATCTTTAGTTCTCTGTAAATATCTGAAGACCCTTTTGACTGCTCTCTAGTAATCCATCTTAAGGTTACTTAAATATCTGCCTAGCATTCCAACAATGAACGCTATGTCTGGACGTGTGCAAACCTAAGCATACATTAGACTCCCTACAGCTAAAGCATAGGGAATCTTCTGCATTTCTTTAACTTCAAGGTCATTTTTAGAGCATTGACTTAGACTGAATTTATCACCTTTTGCGATTAGGATGTCTCCCAGTTTACACTCTTGCACACCATATCTTTCAAGCACCTTTTCTATATAGGTATTTTGTGACAATCCAAGAATACCCCGAGGGCGATTTTGGTATATCGGATTCCTAAGACAAAAGACGCCTCACCAAGATCTTTCATCTCAAATTTTTTTGATAAAAATATCTTAGTTTCATGCAAAATTTTCTTATCATTGGTAGCAAGGAGTATGTCATCAACATACAAAATCAGGAATAAATGCTTACTCCCACTGAACTTGTGATACACACAATCTTCAACAGCATTTGTTTTAAAACCAAATGAGATAACTACTTGATGAAACTTTTAGTACCATTGACGGGAAGCTTGTTTGAGTCCATAGATGGATTTCTTTAGTTTGCAAACCATATTCTTTGGGTCTTCAGACACAAAATTTTCTAGCTATACCATATATATAGTTTCAATAATGTCAACATTGAGAAAGCTTGTCTTAACATCCATCTGATGTAACTCAAGGTCAAAATATGCAACAAGAGCCATAATTGTTCTAAAAGAGTCTTTCGATGAAACCGGAGAGAAAGTTTGTGAAATCAATATCTTCCCTTTGAGTAAAGCCCTTTTGGTTTTAAATATCCATTTGCAATCAATGGGCTTCTTACCTTCAGGTAGTGGGACAAGATCCCAAATTTGATTGTCTTGCATAGACTTATACTCTTCATTTATAGCATCTATTCATTTTTTAAAGTTAGAATCCTGCATGGCTTGATGGAAGTTGATAGGATCACCTTTCACTAATCCATTAATGTCCTTATGTTCTTAGAGGAATACTATGTAGTCATCTAGAATGGCATTTCTCTTCTTTCTTGTGGATCTCCTTAGTGGCATCTGTTCTTGAGGTTGTTAAGTTTGTTCTTCAAGAACAATTACCTCAGCATGAGTGAGGAGTTGTTCAGCATCGTTTTGTTGAGATTTCATATCTGCTTCTAGATCAATGACAGGTATAAAAGTCTGTACACTGTCAAAAGCAGTGGTAGAGATCGAAACTGATTTCTTCTCAAAGACAATGTCTCTAACCTTATTTCTCCCCCTAAACTCAACATCCTCAAAAAATATTTCAACTCCCATTTCAAAAATGACCTAATAGTGGGATCATAAATTTTATAGCCCCTAGATCGCTCAGAGTAACCAATGAAGTAGTTGCTCACTATCTTGGAATCAAAATTTTTTCATTTGGCCTATAAGGCCTAGCCTTAGTTGGACATCCTCAAATGTGAAAGTTCTTCAAACTAGACTTTCGACATATCCAAAGCTCATAAGATATTTTGGCAGGTACTTTAGTTGGTACTCTGCTCAGGACATAAGATGTTGTCTTTATTGATTCCCCCCAGAATGATTCTGGTAAGATGGAATGACTAATCATACTCCTCACCATATCCTTAAGAGTCAGGTTTCGTCTTTCAGCCATACTATTCATTCTAGGTTAGCTTGGCATAGTGTGCTGTGAGATGATTACACATTCCTTTAGGAAGTCAGCAAATGGCACTGGACGTTGTTCTCCTGAACTGTCATATCTACCGTAGTACTCACTACCACGGTCAGATCTGACACACTTAATTTTTTTATTGAGTTGAGTTTCAATTTCAACTCTGAAAATTTTGAACATGTCCATGGACTCTAATTTCTCATGAATGAGATATAGGTACCTCATAGCATGAGTAATCGTCTATGAATAATATAAAGTATCGTTGACTATTCTAATAAGCTATAGGGAATGGTCCACAGATATCTGTATGTATCAATTCTAAGACGCTTGAAGATTTGTTGGCACCTAATCTTTTATGTTTGGTCTATTTTTTCCTTGATACACTCAACACAGATATTTAAGATTAAAAAATTAAAGGAATCTAAAATACCTTCTGACACAAATCGTTCTATTCTAGATATGAATATATGACCCAAATGCTTGTGTCATAATCTTTCTAAATTTTCTTTATTCAGCTTACGTTTTGTACCAAGTGAATCCACATGAAAGATTTCATTATATGATACAATCGTGTCAAGTAAATGAAAGTTGTCATAAATACTCAATGAACCAGTACCAATAATATTTGAATTTGATGAAAGAAAAAACTGATTGTTTCCAAAAGAATAATGATAACCAAATTTGTCCAATAAAGAAAAAAAATAAAATTGTCTCAATGACGGTACAATGAAAGTATCTTTCAAGTCCAGATAAAGACCAATTCCTAACAACAATCTAAAATACCCTATTGCCTCAACTTCTGCCGACTTTCCATCGCCCACAAAAATGTATCTTTCACCATCATTTGGTCTTCGGTGGCTTAGGCAACCCTGCATAGAAACACTTATGTGAGTAGTAGTACCAGAGTCTAACCACCAAGTATTTCTAGGTGCTGAAGCTAAATTAACCTCAGAATAGACCAAAGTAAAGAACATACCTTTCTTAGCACGCCAAGCATGATATTTTGTATATTTTTTCTTTACCTGTCTAGGTTTCTTATAAAAGAAACAATCTTCATTTTCTTTAGGTTTCTTTTGATCTGAACTCTTAGTGGCTTCATCCTTCTTTCTTCTTTTGCCCTTCTCTTTTGAGATACTGACCAGATAAGTACTTTCAGATTTCTCATGCTTAAGTCTTTCCTCTTCTTGCACACAATATGAAATGAGCTCATTCAGAGTCCATTTCTCCTTCTGACAGATATAACTAACCTTAAATTGACTGAAGTGTGCAGGAGGAAACAAAATCAATACCAAATACACAAGCAAGTCCTCAGACAACTTGAGCTTTAGTGTTTTAAGCTTGGAAGCAATATGAGACATCTGCATGATGTACTCTCTTATGTTTCCCTTGGCCTTGTACTTCATAGAAATCATGATAGCTAAAAGCGTGCTTGTTTCTTCCTTATCGTTATTTGCAAAAGTTTTAATTTCAATAAGAAAATATTTAGCCAAAATTATCTATCAGATATTGCATCTCGAAAGGCTTCCGAAATGTCGCACTTTATGATCATTAGATTTATGCAATTAGAGCGTTCCCACTTCTCAAAGTTCTTCCTATCATCAGAAGAGCTTTCAGCCGTAAGAGAAGCAGGTTGTTTTATCTTTAGTGCAAGATTTAGATCCATGCAACCAAGAATAATTAAGATATTTTCTTTTCATTCCTTGAAGTTTGTCCCATTAAGCATGGGAATACTGTTTGCGTTTGTAGATATACCAGCAGCAGATACAATAGCTATACAGAGAATAAACTAAAAAAATAAGGCCTTGTAGAGGCTATTAGATTCATGTGAATTATCAAGTAAGTGGTTAGATCGTTAGTGGTTAGTAGTTAGATTGCCATGAGAAGAAAAGATTAGCTAAACATCATGTAAAAGATGGAGAAGATTATAATGAAAAAGAAAGGAGGTACCTTTATATAGACTGTCACCATCTATTACATCAATCCCTCTCTATCTCTCTCTGAATCTCTCAGCCCTACTACAAAATCTAAAAACAAAATAAAAATACAAAATAAAAGAAAGGAAGAACACCTACACTACACTTCCCTAAAGATAGGAAACCTAGCCTAAAATCAAAAAAACTCTTGCGCTTTAGCCAACTGCAGGGCTATTTATATGCGAAAAAGGGTTCTAAAAGACAAGACGAGGTCACGCTTCGAAGATCAACGTGTGGCTCCACCGAAACGCGACAAGATCCGCGGCAATACCAGGGACATAAGTCCCTGTCTTTGGTGCGTGGCTTCATGTCGCTTCTAGGACCTTCCTGATATACTCTATTTTGGATATTTTAATCCGTATATTCGTCTGACGTACGCAAGAGTCTAGGTTCGACGTATCTTCTAGAAGATCCCTTACTTGGCCTCCAAGAATTGCGGATTTAATTACCCTAAAATGGGTTTAATTAAGCTCTTATTACCCATTTGCCCTCCTTGTCTTGATTATCTGCAAGAGAGACCAAAATACGATTTAGACCGACATTTTATTCATAAATTAGTAGAAAAATGCGATATAATAATGCAGAATTGTAGACTAATCAATATACCAGCAGCAGATACAATAGCTATACAGAGAATAAACTAAATAAGTATGCATGTTCACATCATAATCAAATAAATGACTTTTAAATTTAAACAATTATGGAATACATCTCAAGATACATTGTCAACATTAATATCAAGTTTTGGACAATAATATTAACTTGTAAGTGGTACTCTTGGTGTAGCAATTAATGTTGACAATAAATCCTGTCAAATAATAAATTCACCTTTGTATCGACTTATTATATACATGAAAACCTTTTAATTGTCACACATTTATCAGCACAAGTGTGTATGCAATTCGGCCAAATGTTATTCATCCTTTATTGTCGGTTATTACTGGCAAGAACTCACACACGCACAAACATCTCAACATTTTCAAGAAGCTAATCTACGCAGGAGAGGTCACTTTGACGACATTTTGTTTCAATTATTATTTTATTAAATGTTAGACAATCTCAATAATTTATTAGATATATCTAAAATTTGTTTAAAATTTATGAAAAGTCTCAAAATTGCCCCAAAAAGGATTCAAAATTGCGTGATGCTCGGGCACCGCCAAAAGATGTGTGGCGCCCTAAGGCCCTTAGGCATGGCCAGCCCCGGGCGCCGCCGCGCCTGGCCCAGAATATTTATTTTTTTAATTCTCAAATCTAAAAATCCACAATGGAGTGGCTCTGATACCATTTGTTCGATCTTTAATTAAATAAAAGGATTCAATATACAATAATCACTCTTAGAATAAAAAAATTAAAATCATTACTTTATCTTTAACGTAGATCAAACTCTAAATATAGATCTAGTCTCCATGAAGAATTCAAAGATATGAGAAAATAAAATAATAAGAGCGAAAGCGTACCTTGATTCATGATTGAATTTCTTGAGTTGTTGGGATGAAGAAGTGTTGGCCCAAAGGCCTTCCACTCTAGTTTTGATGATGATTAACTCATGTAGTTATGTTTACAATAATCTTGTGATTTTAGTTACAGATCTTTAATCAAAATATTAGTCGGTGATTAGCTTCAACAAAGGAGTTTAGAAGCTTTTCATGGTGATTCCAGGGCCAAAGCTTCAAGATCACACATTGCCTAGCCCATGGATGGAGTTTTGGATCGGGTCTACTTGAAGATGGAGGTCATTAAGAAGACTTAGGTATCCTATTTTAGATAGTGTGTTTTAGATCCTATTGTAAAGCTTAGTATAGTTGATATGCTCAAGTGCACATTACACACACACGTTTCATGTTTTGGATTTGGTTTTCATGAATAGTTTGATCAAAACAAGTTTACTTTATTCTTATGTATATTAGATATGTTCTAGATATACATACATGCTTTAAACTTGCTAGACAAACTTATTTTGACTATCCTATTCATGTTTTGGAAAAATCAAGTTTGATAAAAATACAAGTGTTGGTTTTGATAAAATTTGCAAGACTCAAAAATGAATTGATATGATTGATATATGTCTTGAAATTTTTATCACAAGTTTGTTTATCAAAGTAAAATGATAAAACAATTTTTATGGTAATTTTGAAAGAGATAAAAGATTTTCTAAAATATTTTTTAACAAGTATTTCAGACCCAGATTTGTGACTGACAGGCTAGGTCGGTCGACCGGAAGGGTCGACCGCACCAAGGGCCGGTCGACCCTTGCGGTCGACCGACGTGCACAAGCCTGTGCACGTTTGGCAGACACAGGGACGGTCGACCGGGCGGTCGACCAAGTCTGAGATGTAAGATCACCTAGAGGGGGGTGAATAGGTGATGGCTAATCTAATGGTCACTTATGAACAAATAATGCGGAATTAAAACTAAGATGACCAAATAAAACTTCTTTTAATTAAACACTTATGTATAACACAAGAGTGTTGCCGAATTCCCCTTGCGATGCTCTGGACAAACTCCTCTAGATTCCCCTTGAGTGGGTTGAGGTGCCGCGTGGCTCTCTTGTTGAATACAAGTGTTAGACAATTAATCCCAAGCAATTATATAACAATTAAGCACAAGGGTATATCAAGCATATAAAGATAGACAATAATTGAATGCAAGATATAAAAGAGACAAAGAGAAAGAGAGAGAGCAAGAGTGAGCAATCGCAAACACAAAGGGTTTGTTTCGAGGTTCGAGCACACTTGCTCTACATCCCCGCCTTCGACACACGAAGGATTTCCACTATGCACGATCCAACCGGATCTCTCCTTAGTGCCGCAACACCTACAAGCCCTCGGACTCCCAGTCCCTTACACACCACAACCCACCGGCTCGTCGAGGCCGCACCTCAAGCTACAAGTCCTCACTAGACCCAACAACACCAAGTCCTCACTAGGACCCGAAACAAACCGCGAACACAACCGTCCGCCTTCTCAAAGAACAAAGATGAACTTTGGTGATCACAACTCTTGATCACCTAAAATCCTCTCACAATAACACTCCTATAGAATGAATAGCTCAATGGATGCTCAAGTGTTTGCGTGAGAAAGTAAGGAAAGAATCTTTGGTGAAAAACTCAAGAAAATCTCTTTTACACTCTTTGATAAAACTCTCCTTTTAATTGGAAGTATTGACTCTAATTTGTGGAGAAAAAACCCTTCAGAAAGACTGGGAAAAACTAGCTCTAAGGTCTCCAAAAATCTTGGCTCAAAACAATGACAAAACCCCCTTTTATAGAGGCCAGAAAAATCTGACCGTTGGGCTCTGTCAGAGCTTCCGGTCGACCGGGTCCGGTCGACCGGCAACGGTCAAAATCCGACCGTTGCAGCCTCCGGTCGACCGGCTCGGTCGACCGAGCACTTGGAGCAGAGAATTCCTTCTCTGTCGGTCGACCGGTGCGGTCGACCGAAGTTTCCCGAGAGCAAGCTCTCTGGAGCGGTCGACCGGCCTGGTCGGCCGATCCTCCAGTGCACACTGGCGTGCACGTCTGTGCATGTCCGGTCGACCGACCCGGTCGACCGGCCACTGTCAGTTCTGAAAAATCAGAACTGCCAGAACCAGAAAAATGGGATTAAAGATTGGTCTTTTAACTTAATAAAAATCCCAGAAATTCACAGTAAATCCAGAAAAATAGTTTCAATCAAAATAAAAACTGTTTTTCTAAAAATATGTTTTTTCTAAAACTTGTTTTTCCATAACTTCACAAAAACAAAAACAAGATATTTTGAACTTATAAAGCAAAGTGTGTATGGATATGATCCACCACACAATCAAGATGAAAATCTAGTTTTTGACATAAAACACTAAACTTGGTTTTGAAAGATATGTATATAGGTAACATCAAAAACCAAGACATGTATTTTGTCCAATGAAAAATCTTTTTACCAAAAAGAAAGAGTCTTTTCTAACTAAAAATTCTTTATGAAAAGACAATTAAATCTCAAGAGTGTGTGTGTGATATGACTTGAGCAATCCACCAATCTATTCTATCCTTTACATTTTAACTAAAACAAATAAAAATCTTATACCTAGACACAAGTCTTCATCCTCTTGAAGTCTTCACTTGAAGGCTTCTCATCTTCTTGACTTGGTCCAAGCTTGATCCAAAGCTCCTTGGATCACCCCGTGCTAGCTCCAAATCTTGACATTTAATCCTTTGTTGAGCTTTGCACCTACTAAGATCTTGATAAAGAATCTGTCACTAATTAAACAAGATCATTAGCAAATATAACTACATGAGTTGATCATCATCAAAACTAGAGTGATAGGCCTTTGGGCCAACAATCTCCCCCTTTTTGATGATGACAAAACTCATGAAGTTATATATGCATGGATTAAAGTAAAGCTTCAAAGAAGCTCCCCCTTAACTCATGCATAATAAATAAGCAATAGATATTCAATGAAGCACATAAAAAATGTATGCAAATGAATGCATGTAAAACAAAACAAATCTTTTATTTCTTGTGATGCATGAGTAAAAGCACAAGTATAAAAAACTCAAAATCATCTCAAAATCTTTCTCTCCCTTAAGTAAGGAACAAATACTTCTCCCCCTTAAGGAAATCATGCATATAACTCAAATACTTCTCCCCCTTTTTGTCAATCATCAACAAAGGGTTCAAAGTTTAAATCATCAAACACATTTTCTCCCCCTTTTTGTCAAAAATAAGGAAATCAAGGAGGGTAAAATCAAATCAATCAATAAGATTTATATGCGATATACATTCATGAAGAGGAAGACGCTAAGTTAACTTCCCTACACATATGCATTACATGAAGAAGGGATGACAAGCCCCAATTCACATAACACATATTATGTAATGCATAAGAGGAGATGTGAAGCTCCCCCTACACACGTGTACCATATATGAAGATATGTTAAGCTCCTCAATACACAATACACTCAACATGAATCTATATATAAGAGAGATGTTAAGCTCTCCTTGCATATAGGCAATACGAAACACAAGTTCATATCAAATATTTTTTTTTTTAAAACCAAAATCTTGATAAGCAAACACAAAAGATCACATATATGTATGAAAAGATAATATCAATTGAAGTAGATGCATACATACATGAAAGAATAAAATATGAGTATATACAACAAGAGGTCATATTGATACCAATTGAAACTTATCCAATGATACCAATTGAAAATTAAGCTTAAGTGTATATATCATAAAATCTACCACATGAAGAATTCGAACTAGTTAAATGAAGGTGTTTAACAACTAGTACGGAATCCTTCAATCAAGGAATAAGTCAAAAGTTTTTCATGAAATATCAATGAAACACAAGGTACTAAAAAGCACTCTATCCATAAAGTCCATATCAAAAAGAAGTGAGTGTGATAGTGTTATGTGGAACATGGTATCATGAAAAATAGCAATAAAACTCAATATACCTTAAAATTTTGAAATCATGAAATCCATCACAAAAATTTTATTGAAAAATTACAAAATTTTTATTAAAAACAAAAATTTATATTTCAAGATATATGTATGTTTTGACAAGACATTAAGTATACATACATATCCTTAAAACAATTTGAATCTATATATAGATTTGCATGAAAGGCAAATGACTCAAGAGGTATCCATGTATATCTTAATATTTTGGCAAGACAAACATATACATGAAATGAAGGCACATGATCATAGCATAAATCCAAAAAGGGAATACAAGTTTAAAATGTAATAATCATCAAAACTTAGGCTATACTAACACACCTATTGGGCACAAATAAGCATTCAAACCCAATCATATATAGATTTATTTGTGATCCATAATGTGTATAAGTATAAATCCAAGTGTTGACAAATGCTAACATTTAAACTAATATTCAAATCAAGAAGCATCAAATAAATTTTGAGAATACAAAAGAATTTATCCATATGATTCAAAATAGGATCATGTGAATCAATTTGAAGAATAGATAACTAGTTTAAATGGATTTTTGACAAACTAGTTAAACATCCTTCAAAAATACAAAGTCAAATGTTTTCCATGAATAATACTAAATACACAAAAGTTCAAGCACTCATAGTCCATAAAGCTCAAAAATATTTTGTATCATAAAGATGAGTGTTCAAAAGATCATGTAAATAGCATTCTTATGAAAATAGTCATTCAAGCTCAAAAAGATCATAAATCACATTTGTTTTACACATGTTTTAAATTTTAATACAAATCAAAAACATGAAAAATCAATTTTTTTTTATTATTATTTAAAATACTAATCTTCATGGTATATGTATGATTTATCCAATTCTAACAATACGCATACATATCCCAAATATGAAAAGAGTCCAATATATATTGCATGAAGACAAATGACTCAAGGGGTATACATGTATATTTATTAGATTTGAATTAAACACACATATACATGAAGTAAGATCAAAGATAGGCATAACAAGTATAAATGACCGAATCATCAAAACTAGCCTATACACATGCATATAGTGGATACAAATGAGCATGAAGTTCAAATATGTATGAGTCAATTGTAGTTCACTATTCATATATGTATAAATGCAAGTTTTGACACATTCTACATTTAAGCATGTAAATACCACATGAAGCACATAAAATCTTAAAACATGAACATGCTATGAATGATATTATGAAAATAAAAAGCATGTACATAAATAAAATAGAAAATTTAGAAATTGTTACCAACTTCCAAAACTCCACGCATGGTGGTTGACCACCAAAATTTCTTGATAGCGGTGCTCCAAGTATGTGTCATTTTAGTTCAAATGCACCCGCCATCAAGGCACCAAATCTCTCACGTTTTGAGAGATTCCTCACCTACATCAAATACACAAGGTGGGGATTTTGGTACCCATATTTTCTTGGGTCCTATGGGGTTAGTCTTGTAAGGAACCCAAGTATTTTTATTTTATCAAAAATAAGAACATTTAACCTTTCATAACAAAATTTTGCTAAATGGCCTTTGCGGCCACAATGTGTACATATGTACACCTTAGCATACTTATGAGTGGGAGTGTGAGCATGATGTGCATCATAAGCATGTGCATGAGTATGAGGAACTTGTTTCTTTTGAAACAAGGATTCCAATCTAGTATGATTGAATGCACATGAGCTCAAATTAGAGCTCAAATTATCAATTTTATTTTTCAAATTTTTAATCTCATTAGTGGTGGCATGAAAAGCATGATGAGATGAAGAGTCAATTTTCTTTTTCTTTTGAAAAACATTATCCTTTTCTTTTCAACAATTTTCTTTTTAAAGACTTATTTTCTTACAAAATGACTTCCTTTGTTTTTCCACCATATCAACCTTATTTTTCAAAATCATATTTCCTTCACATAAAACATTCAATTTAGACATTAAGAAAAATTCTCATTTTTCAAATCCTCATTTTCTTTTTCTAAACATGCAAGTTTATTTCTAAAAGAATCATTTTCTACATGCATGCAATCAAATTTCTTTTTCAAATTATTATTTTCTAATTCTAAGCATGCAATGTTATTTCTATATGAGTCATGTTCCTTATGCATGCAAGCAATTTCCTTTTTCAAATTTTATTATTCTTTTTAATCATGTCATATTTCTCAAGCAATAATTGGAAAAATGTATTAAGCTCATCATATGACATATTAACATCCTCATCCTCGGATTCGGTAGTTACCTCAAGGGGGTTATCCCCTTGGACCATGTAGCACACGTTGGAGATGTCACTTCCAACGTCCGAATCGCTCCCCGCATAGTATTGATCTTTCTCGCCAAGGGAGATGAGGGTGTTCCATACTACAAAAGCCGAGTCAAGATTAGTCATCTTAGACAAATAATCATTATCTAAGCTAGATACTAAAGCATGTAGGCTTTTGCATTAGCCTCAATGTTCTTACCATTTAAGCAATATTCTTTATTAGTTGTGGCAAGATATACACTAAGGCCAAGTCCTTTGAGGAACAAAGACATCTTAACCTTCCAAATTTGGATGTTAAGAGTGTCAAAGGTGGGTGGTGACATGAAGTCCATTGTGAGTGTACAAATCTTGTGATTAGCCTAAAAGAGGATCTTTAACTCTTAGGTTGTTAGACCCAATATCAAGAGCACTAGCTCTGATACCAATTGTAAGATCACCTAGAGGGGGGGGTGAATAGGTGATGGCTAATCTAATGGTCACTTATGAACAAATAATGCGGAATTAAAACTAAGATGACCAAATAAAACTTCTTTTAATTAAACACTTATGTATAACACAAGAGTGTTGCCGAATTCCCCTTGCGAGGCTCTGGACAAACTCCTCTAGATTCCCCTTGAATGGGTTGAGGTGCCGCGTTGGCTCTCTTGGTTGAATACAAGTGTTAGACAATCAATCCCAAGCAATTATATAACAATTAAGCACAAGGGTATATCAAGCATATAAAGATAGACAATAATTGAATGCAAGATATAAAAGAGACAAAGAGAAAGAGAGAGAGCAAGAGTGAGCAATCGTAAAACACAATGTAACGCCCCGATCCCACGGATACGGAGACGTCACTGCAACGTATATACGCAGGTCAAAAGGTGCCCCCACGTATACACGCTAAGCATAAAAGTACAACAAGGATCAGAGTGCACGACAAAGCGTGATTTCCATACATATGCCAACATAAAAGTACAAGTACAAGTCATCACAAGATATGATAAAATTTTACATATTACATGTATCTTTATCACAACTAAGTCCAAAAGCAAAGAGATACAACATAAACACAAAATGCTCACGAGTAGGATGAAGATCCCGTGAGTCAAAAAGAAAGATCTGGCGCAAGGACTGGAGCTAATCAGCCTGCTCGCTAAAGAAAGCTCGATCTTCTGTGGATGGCTCCACTTCGATCCAAGCTTCGGAACCTGAACATACAAATCCAAGGGAGTCAGGACCTCCCGAAAATGAACAGGTTATAGCCAAGTGGCTAAGAGATATGAATAATAAGAACGGAAACAGCATAATGAATATAAACCAACAAGTAATGAAAGCATAAAGAACTATAATCAGGATGAAATGGATACATAGTTAAAGTCTATTATTATTATTACTTGTCTTACTGTGATATCTAGCTATGTGACCCAGCGTCCCAGCGCACATAGATCCATATCCTAGTAATACAAGGTTGTTATTGGAAACAGCGGGGGTATCAACGAACTATGTTTACAGTGGACCCGTACATGCCCGGGATAACGGTCCAGGATTGTTCCGTTGCTTGGTGACGGAAGCCAGCCGCTAGGCTATTCAGGAGGGACTTATGTATGCCCTTATCATGATAGTACTCAGGAAAAGGGAGCAAGCACTCCCCTCGGTCTCCTGGAGGCCCTCAGGTTAGACCGGAACATAATTGTACAATATATCTAATGCCACTGTAAACACGAACACATATCGATATCCGCATGTTTCCCCCTGACCCAATGTAAGTTGGTCCATTTTATACAAAAGTTGAATGCATCATGCTTGGTTCAAGAGATGGCATGATAAGTGGTGATATTCACTATTTAACATGTCATGAAACGAGAATATGCAATAACAGGTCATGAAGTTACAAGAAATAACATCCATCCAGCAATAGGTCAAGTAGTACCCGTTGTGAAGCATAAACAAGCATAATATAATACACATATATCAAGGGTAAGATCCAAATTTAGAAAAGAAACCAACTATAATAAACAGCTTAAATTAGTCGACTAGGTGGAAGGTGTAGTCGACTGGTAGGGGTCATAAGTCGACTAACAGTCTGGATTAGTCGACTAAAACTGGGTTCCAGAGAGTTGATATTCTGTTTCAGGGAAAGTTAGTCGACCAGGTAAAAAGGGTAGTCGACTAACAGACACGCAAGTCGACTAACAGTCAAGCTAAGTCGACTAGAACTGGGATACAGCGAGTTAAGTTCGTTTCAGGAGTCGACTAAGGTGAGAAGGGTTAGTCGACTAGTAGTCTGTAGTCGACTAATAAAATAGGATAAGTCGACTAGGGCCGAGAGTTGGGTTTCTGGTTCAAGTAAGGTTAGTCGACTAGGGAGGAATGTGTAGTCGACTAACAGTGATTTCCAGAGAGTTGAGGTTTATTTCCAGAAAGGGTTAGTCGACTAATGATCAGGGTAAGTCGACTAAAACTGTGTTTCAGAAAAAGGTTAAGGTTCAACTAGAAGGGTTAGTCGACTAATACCTAGGTCAAGTCGACTAATCTGGGTCTGTAAGTAGCGTACAGAACAGAATTGGCAGGTCGAATTGAAGGTCAAATGTGTGATTTTGAAGGCACAAGTGAACAAGATGTGGAATACAAGTATACTAGGAATTCACATGTCTTGGTGAGTAAGAATACTCACTAGGAGTGATCAATCGGCGTTTTATGCGGTCGAAAGAGTCGTTGACGACGAATGGCGCCAAGGTGATCTTCGGTGGCGAAGAAGGCTATGATCCAAGGTCCAAGGTGGTTGCTTGAGGTGGAGATGAAGTCCTTGAGGTGTTCTTGGAGCTAGGGTTGAGGTTGAGAAGGAGGAGAGATTTTTGAGAGAAGGCTATCACTTAGGTGAAATGAAGAAAAAAGGAAAAGAAGTGTAAAGGAATGTTTATATAGGTGTTAGATTTTGTAAAGGAGTTGCAAATAGTGTAATTGAGAGGGGTTTTGTGCAAATATGGGGAGGGTGAGGTGTCCCTCACTTGGCCACTTGGCCGGCCATGGGGGAGAGAGAGAATGAGTGGGATTAGGTGAAAGTGAGTGGGATTATGTGGAGAATTGGAATTATTGGAAAATTGGAAAATGGAATTTTGGAAAATATCGGAATCGTCCGAAATTCAAGCATCTCGGAACGACCCGAAAATTTTACTAAAATCAAGAATAACATTTTAAGACTCATGGTGAAATTCGTTTGAAGAAATAGTTTATAGTTTTAAAACTAAAAATCCCGGAATCAGTTATCTACCGACTCCGTTGGAATTTTCATAAATTCATAAAATTCCCAGAAAAAGTATTTAGATAGAAAATATGATTCTAAGAAATAAAGTCTAAAGGACCTTCTAGGAATTCCTAACTGTTTGTGAATTAAAAATCCGAGAATCGATCAGCGGTACTGGTCGACACTGGTTTTGAAAAATATTTAATTAAATTCAGGAAAATTCCAGAAAATCATAGAAAATATATAATATTGGAAAATGACTTTTAAAACTGAAATCGGTCAAATATAGGAAGTAAACCGAAAAATACGATCGAAAAACTGAACACGCAACTAAGTACGTATTCCGGAAACGGGGTATTACACACAAAGGGTTTGTTTCGAGGTTCGAGCACACTTGCTCTACATCCCCGCCTTCGACACACGAAGGATTTCCACTATGCACGATCCAACCGGATCTCTCCTTGGTGCCGTAACACCTACAAGCCCTCGGACTCCCAAGTCCCTTACACACCACAAGCCCACCGGCTCGTCGAGGCCGCACCTCAAGCTACAAGTCCTCACTAGGACCCAACAACACCAAGTCCTCACTAGGACCCGAAACAAACCGCGAACACAACCGTCCGCCTTCTCAAAGAACAAAGATGAACTTTGGTGATCACAACTCTTGATCACCTAAAATCCTCTCACAATAACACTCCTATAGAATGAATAGCTCAATGGATGCTCAAGTGTTTGTGTGAGAAAGCAAGGAAAGAATCTTGGTGAAAAACTCAAGAAAATCTCTTTTACACTCTTTGATAAAACTCTCCTTTTAATTGGAAGTATTGACTCTAATTTTGTGGAGAAAAACCCTTCAGAAAGACTGGGAAAAACTAGCTCTAAGGTCTCCAAAAATCTTGGCTCAAAACAATGACAAAACCCCCTTTATAGAGGCCAGAAAAATCTGACCGTTGGGCTCTGTCAGAGCTTCCGGTCGACCGGTCCGGTCGACCGGCAACGGTCAAAATCCGACCGTTGCAGCCTCCGGTCGACCGGCTCGGTCGACCGAGCACTTGGAGCAGAGAATTCCTTCTCTGTCGGTCGACCGGTGCGGTCGACCGAAGTTTCCGAGAGCAAGCTCTCTGGAGCGGCGACCGGCCCGGTCGGCCGATCCTCCAGTGCACACTGGCGTGCACGTCTGTGCATGTCCGGTCGACCGACCCGGTCGACCGGCCCACTGTCAGTTCTGAAAAATCAGAACTGCCAGAACCAGAAAAATGGGATTAAAGATTGGTCTTTTAACTTAATAAAAATCCCAGAAATTCACAGTAAATCCAGAAAAATAGTTTCAATCAAATAAAAACTGTTTTTCTAAAAATATGTTTTTCTAAAACTTGTTTTTCCATAACTTCACAAAATACAAAACAAGATATTTTGAACTTATAAAGCAAAGTGTGTATGGATATGATCCACCACACAATCAAGATGAAATATCTAGTTTTGACATAAAGCACTAAACTTGGTTTTGAAAGATATGTATATAGGTAACATCAAAACCAAGACATGTATTTTGTCCAATGAAAAATCTTTTACCAAAAAGAAAGAGTCTTTTCTAACTAAAAATTCTTTTATGAAAAGACAATAAATCTCAAGAGTGTGTGTGTGATATGACTTGAGCAATCCACCAATCTATTCTATCCTTTACATTTTAACTAAAACAAATAAAAATCTTATACCTAGACACAAGTCTTCATCCTCTTGAAGTCTTCACTTGAAGGCTTCTCATCTTCTTGACTGGTCCAAGCTTGATCCAAAGCTCCTTGGATCACCCCGTGCTAGCTCCAAATCTTGACATTTAATCCTTTGTTGAGCTTTGCACCTACTAAGATCTTGATAAAGAATCTGTCACTAATTAAACAAGATCATTAGCAAATATAACTACATGAGTTGATCATCATCAAAACTAGAGTGATAGGCCTTTGGGCCAACAATTCCCCTTTTTGATGATGACAAAACTCATGAAGTTATATATGCATGGATTAAAGTAAAGCTTCAAAGAAGCTCCCCCTTAACTCATGCATAATAATAAGCAATAGATATTCAATGAAGCACATAAAAAATGTATGCAAATGAATGCATGTAAAACAAAACAAATCTTTTATTTCTTGTGATGCATGAGTAAAAGCACAAGTATAAAAAACTCAAAATCATCTCAAAATCTTTCTCTCCCTTAAGTAAGGAACAAATACTTCTCCCCCTAAGAAAATCATGCATATAACTCAAATACTTCTCCCCCTTTTGTCAATCATCAACAAAGGGTTCAAAGTTTAAATCATCAAACACATTTTCTCCCCCTTTTTGTCAAAAATAAGGAAATCAAGGAGGGTAAAATCAAATCAATCAATAAGATTATATGCGATATACATCATGAAGAGGAAGACGCTAAGTTAACTTCCCTACACATATGCATTACATGAAGAAGGGATGACAAGCCCCAATTCACATAACACATATTATGTAATGCATAAGAGGAGATGTGAAGCTCCCCCTACACACGTGTACCATATAATGAAGAGATGTTAAGCTCCTCAATACACAATACACTCAACATGAATCTATATATAAGAGAGATGTTAAGCTCTCCTTGCATATAGGCAATACGAAACACAAGTTCATATCAAATATTTTTTTTTTAAAACCAAAATCTTGATAAGCAAACACAAAAGATCACATATATGTATGAAAAGATAATATCAATTGAAGTAGATGCATACATACATGAAAGATAAAATATGAGTATATACAACAAGAGGTCATATTGATATCAATTGAAACTTATCCAATGATACCAATTGAAAATTAAGCTTAAGTGTATATATCATAAAATCTACCACATGAAGAATTCGAACTAGTTAAATGAAGGTGTTTAACAACTAGTACGGAATCCTTCAATCAAGGAATAAGTCAAAAGTTTTTCATGAAATATCAATGAAACACAAGGCACTAAAAAGCACTCTATCCATAAAGTCCATATCAAAAAGAAGTGAGTGTGATAGTGTTATGTGGAACATGGTATCATGAAAAATAGCAATAAAACTCAATATACCTTAAAATTTTGAAATCATGAAATCCATCACAAAAATTTTATTGAAAAATTACAAAATTTTTATTAAAAACAAAAATTTATATTTCAAGATATATGTATGTTTTGACAAGAC
Source organism: Agave tequilana (assembly GCA_038442645.1). Lineage (NCBI taxonomy): Eukaryota > Viridiplantae > Streptophyta > Magnoliopsida > Asparagales > Asparagaceae > Agave > Agave tequilana. The sequence goes on along the minus strand of JAVJIF010015233.1, from coordinate 18,414 downwards.
ATTAAGTATACATACATATCCTTAAAACACATTTGAGTCTATATATAGATTTGCATGAAAGGCAAATGACTCAAGAGGTATCCATGTATATCTAATATTTTGGCAAGACAAACATATACATGAAATGAAGGCACATGATCATAGCATAAATCCAAAAAGGGAATACAAGTTTAAAATGTAATAATCATCAAAACTTAGGCTATACTAACACACCTATTGGGCACAAATAAGCATTCAAACCCAATCATATATAGATTTATTTGTGATCCATAATGTGTATAAGTATAAATCCAAGTGTTGACAAATGCTAACATTTAAACTAATATTCAAATCAAGAAGCATCAAATAAATTTGAGAATACAAAAGAATTTATCCATATGATTCAAAATAGGATCATGTGAATCAATTTGAAGAATAGATAACTAGTTTAAATGGATTTTTGACAACTAGTTAAAGATCCTTCAAAATACAAAGTCAAATGTTTTCCATGAATAATACTAAATACACAAAAGTTCAAGCACTCATAGTCCATAAAGCTCAAAAATATTTTGTATCATAAAGATGAGTGTTCAAAAGATCATGTAAATAGCATTCTTATGAAAATAGTCATTCAAGCTCAAAAAGATCATAAATCACATTTTGTTTTACACATGTTTTAATCTTTAATACAAATCAAAAACATGAAAAATCAATTTTTTTTATTATTTATTTAAAATACTAATCTTCATGGTATATGTATGATTTATCCAATTCTAACAATACGCATACATATCCCAATATGAAAAGAGACCAATATATATGCATGAAGACAAATGACTCAAGGGGTATACATGTATATTTATTAGATTTGAATTAAACACACATATACATGAAGTAAGATCAAAGATAGGCATAACAAGTATAAATGACCGAATCATCAAAACTAGCCTATACACATGCATATAGTGGATACAATGAGCATGAAGTTCAAATATGTATGAGTCAATTGTAGTTCACTATTCATATATGTATAAATGCAAGTTTTGACACATTCTACATTTAAGCATGTAAATACCACATGAAGCACATAAATCTTAAAACATGAACATGCTATGAATGATATTATGAAAATAAAAAGCATGTACATAAATAAAATAGAAATTTAGAAATTGTTACCAACTTCCAAAACTCCACGCATGGTGGTTGACCCACCAAAATTTCTTGATAGCGGTGCTCCAAGTATGAGTCATTTTAGTTCAAATGCACCCGCCATCAAGGCACCAAATCTCTCACGTTGAGAGATTCCTCACCTACATCAAATACACAAGGTGGGGATTTTGGTACCCATATTTTCTTGGGTCCTATGGGGTTAGTCTTGTAAGGAACCCAAGCATTTTTATTTTTATCAAAAATAAGAACATTTAACCTTTCATAACAAAATTTTGCTAAATGGCCTTTGCGGCCACAATGTGTACATATGTACACCTTAGCATACTTATGAGTGGGAGTGTGAGCATGATGTGCATCATAAGCATGTGCATGAGTATGAGGAACTTGTTTCTTTTGAAACAAGGATTCCAATCTAGTATGATTGAATGCACATGAGCTCAAATTAGAGCTCAAATTATCAATTTATTTTTCAAATTTTTAATCTCATTAGTGGTGGCATGAAAAGCATGATGAGATGAAGAGTCAATTTTCTTTTTCTTTTGAAAAACATTATCCTTTTCTTTTTCAACAAATTTTTTTTTAAAGACTTATTTTCTTGCAAAATGACTTCCTTTTGTTTTTCCACCATATCAACCTTATTTTTCAAAATCATAATTCCTTCACATAAAACATTCAATTTAGACATTAAGGAAATATTCTCATTTTTCAAATCCTCATTTTCTTTTTCTAAACATGCAAGTTTATTTCTAAAAGAATCATTTTTTACATGCATGCAATTAAATTTCTTTTTCAAATTATTATTTCTAATTCTAAGCATGCAATGTTATTTCTATATGAGTCATGTTCCTTATGCATGCAAGCAATTTCCTTTTCAAATTTTTATTATTCTTTTAATCATGTCATATTTCTCAAGCAATAATTGGAAAAATGTATTAAGTTCATCATATGACATATTAACATCCTCATCCTCGGATTCGGAAGTTACCTCAAGGGGGTTATCCCCTGGACCATGTAGCACACGTTGGAGATGTCGCTTCCAACGTCCGAATCGCTCCCCGCATAGTATTGATCTTTCTCGCCAAGGGAGATGAGGGTGTTCCATACTACAAAAGCCGAGTCAAGATTAGTCATCTTAGACAAATAATCATTATCTAAGCTAGATACTAAAGCATGTAGGGCTTTTGCATTAGCCTCAATGTTCTTACCATTTAAGCAATATTCTTTATTAGTTGTGGCAAGATATACACTAAGGCCAAGTCCTTTGAGGAACAAAAGACATCTTAACCTTCCAAATTTGGATGTTAAGAGTGTCAAAGGTGGGTGGTGACATGAAGTCCATTGTGAGTGTACAAATCTTGTGATTAGCCTAAAAGAGGATCTTTAACTCTTAGGTTGTTAGACCCAATATCAAGAGCACTAGCTCTGATACCAATTGTAAGATCACCTAGAGGGGGGTGAATAGGTGATGGCTAATCTAATGGTCACTTATGAACAAATAATGCGGAATTAAAACTAAGATGACCAAATAAAACTTCTTTTAATTAAACACTTATGTATAACACAAGAGTGTTGTCGAATTCCCCTTGCGAGGCTCTGGACAAACTCCTCTAATTCCCCTTGAATGGGTTGAGGTGCCGCGTTGGCTCTCTTGGTTGAATACAAGTGTTAGACAATCAATCCCAAGCAATTATATAACAATTAAGCACAAGGGTATATCAAGCATATAAAGATAGACAATAATTGAATGCAAGATATAAAAGAGACAAAGAGAAAGAGAGAGAGAGCAAGAGTGAGCAATCGCAAACACAAAGGGTTTGTTTCGAGGTTCGAGCACACTTGCTCTACATCCCGCCTTCGACACACGAAGGATTTCACTATGCACGATCCACCGGATCTCTCCTTGGTGCCGCAACACCTACAAGCCCTCGGACTCCCAAGTCCCTTACACACCACAAGCCCACCGGCTCGTCGAGGCCGCACCTCAAGCTACAAGTCCTCACTAGGACCCAACAACACCAAGTCCTCACTAGGACCCGAAACAAACCGCGAACACAACCGTCCGCCTTCTCAAAGAACAAGATGAACTTTGGTGATCACAACTCTTGATCACCTAAAATCCTCTCACAATAACACTCCTATAGAATGAATAGCTCAATGGATGCTCAAGTGTTTGTGTGAGAAAGCAAGGAAAGAATCTTGGTGAAAAACTCAAGAAAATCTCTTTTACACTCTTTGATAAAACTCTCCTTTTAATTGGAAGTATTGACTCTAATTTTGTGGAGAAAAACCCTTCAGAAAGACTGGGAAAAACTAGCTCTAAGGTCTCCAAAAATCTTGGCTCAAACAATGACAAAACCCCCTTTTATAGAGGCCAGAAAAATCTGACCGTTGGGCTCTGTCAGAGCTTCCGGTCGACCGGTCCGGTCGACCGGCAACGGTCAAAATCCGACCGTTGCAGCCTCCGGTCGACCGGCTCGGTCGACCGAGCACTTGGAGCAGAGAATTCCTTCTCTGTCGGTCGACGGTGCGGTCGACCGAAGTTTCCCGAGAGCAAGCTCTCTGGAGCGGTCGACCGGCCCGGTCGGCCGATCCTCCAGTGCACACTGGCGTGCACGTCTGTGCATGTCCGGTCGACCGACCCGGTCGACCGGCCACTGTCAGTTCTGAAAAATCAGAACTGCCAGAACCAGAAAAATGGGATTAAAGATTGGTCTTTTAACTTAATAAAAATCCCAGAAATTCACAGTAAATCCAGAAAAATAGTTTCAATCAAAATAAAAACTGTTTTTCTAAAAATATGTTTTTCTAAACTTATTTTTCCATAACTTCACAAAATACAAAAACAAGATATTTTGAACTTATAAAGCAAAGTGTGTATGGATATGATCCACCACACAATCAAGATGAAATATCTAGTTTTTGACATAAAGCACTAAACTTGGTTTTGAAAGATATGTATATAGGTAACATCAAAAACCAAGACATGTTTTGTCCAATGAAAAATCTTTTTACCAAAAGAAAGAGTCTTTTCTAACTAAAATTCTTTTATGAAAAGACAATTAAATCTCAAGAGTGTGTGTGTGATATGACTTGAGCAATCCACCAATCTATTCTATCCTTTATATTTAACTAAAACAAATAAAAATCTTATACCTAGACACAAGTCTTCATCCTCTTGAAGTCTTCACTTGAAGGCTTCTCATCTTCTTGACTTGGTCCAAGCTTGATCCAAAGCTCCTTGGATCACCCCGTGCTAGCTCCAAATCTTGACATTTAATCCTTTGTTGAGCTTTGCACCTACTAAGATCTTGATAAAAATCTGTCACTAATTAAACAAGATCATTAGCAAATATAACTACATGAGTTGATCATCATCAAAACTAGAGTGATAGGCCTTTGGGCCAACAATCTCCCCTTTTTGATGATGACAAAACTCATGAAGTTATATATGCATGGATTAAGTAAAGCTTCAAAGAAGCTCCCCCTTAACTCATGCATAATAAATAAGCAATAGATATTCAATGAAGCACATAAAAAATGTATGCAAATGAATGCATGTAAAACAAAACAAATCTTTTATTTCTTGTGATGCATGAGTAAAAGCACAAGTATAAAAAACTCAAATCATCTCAAAATCTTTCTCTCCCTTAAGTAAGGAACAAATACTTCTCCCCCTTAAGAAAATCATGCATATAACTCAAATACTTCTCCCCCTTTTGTCAATCATCAAAAAAGGGTTCAAAGTTTAAATCATCAAACACATTTTCTCCCCCTTTTTGTCAAAAATAAGGAATCAAGGAGGGTAAAATCAAATCAATCAATAAGATTTATATGCGATATACATTCATGAAGAGGAAGACGCTAAGTTAACTTCCCTACACATATGCATTACATGAAGAAGGGATGACAAGCCCCAATTCACATAACACATATTATGTAATGCATAAGAGGAGATGTGAAGCTCCCCCTACACACGTGTACCATATAATGAAGAGATGTTAAGCTCCTCAATACACAATACACTCAACATGAATCTATATATAAGAGAGATGTTAAGCTCTCCTTGCATATAGGCAATACGAAACACAAGTTCATATCAATATTTTTTTTTTTTAAAACCAAAATCTTGATAAGCAAACACAAAAGATCACATATATGTATGAAAAGATAATATCAATTGAAGTAGATGCATACATACATGAAAGAATAAAATATGAGTATATACAACAAGAGGTCATATTGATACCAATTGAAACTTATCCAATGATACCAATTGAAAATTAAGCTTAAGTGTATATATCATAAAATCTACCACATGAAGAATTCGAACTAGTTAAATGAAGGTGTTTAACAACTAGTACGGAATCTTCAACAAGGAATAAGTCAAAAGTTTTTCATGAAATATCAATGAAACACAAGGCACTAAAAAGCACTCTATCCATAAAGTCCATATCAAAAAGAAGTGAGTGTGATAGTGTTATGTGGAACATGGTATCATGAAAAATAGCAATAAAACTCAATATACCTTAAAATTTTGAAATCATGAAATCCATCACAAAAATTTTATTGAAAAATTACAAAATTTTTATTAAAAACAAAAATTTATATTTCAAGATATATGTATGTTTTGACAAGACATTAAGTATACATACATATCCTTAAAACACATTTGAGTCTATATATAGATTTGCATGAAAGGCAAATGACTCAAGAGGTATCCATGTATATCTTAATATTTTGGCAAGACAAACATATACATGAATGAAGGCACATGATCATAGCATAAATCCAAAAAGGGAATACAAGTTTAAAATGTAATAATCATCAAAACTTAGGCTATACTAACACACCTATTGGGCACAAATAAGCATTCAAACCCAATCATATATAGATTTATTGTGATCCATAATGTGTATAAGTATAAATCCAAGTGTTGACAAATGCTAACATTTAAACTAATATTTAAATCAAGAAGCATCAAATAAATTTTGAGAATACAAAGAATTTATCCATATGATTCAAAATAGGATCATGTGAATCAATTTGAAGAATAGATAACTAGTTTAAATGGATTTTTGACAAACTAGTTAAACATCCTTCAAAATACAAAGTCAAATGTTTTCCATGAATAATACTAAATACACAAAAGTTCAAGCACTCATAGTCCATAAAGCTCAAATATATTTGTATCATAAAGATGAGTGTTCAAAAGATCATGTAAATAGTATTCTTATGAAAATAGTCATTCAAGCTCAAAAAGATCATAAATCACATTTTGTTTTACACAGTTTTAATCTTTAATACAAATCAAAAACATGAAAAATCAATTTTTTTATATTTATTTAAAATACTAATCTTCATGGTATATGTATGATTTATCCAATTCTAACAATACGCATACATATCCCAAATATGAAAAGAGACCAATATATATTGCATGAAGACAAATGACTCAAGGGGTATACATGTATATTTATTAGATTTGAATTAAACACACATATACATGAAGTAAGATCAAAGATAGGCATAACAAGTATAAATGACCGAATCATCAAAACTAGCCTATACACATGCATATAGTGGATACAAATGAGCATGAAGTTCAAATATGTATGAGTCAATTGTAGTTCACTATTCATATATGTATAAATGCAAGATTTGACACATTCTACATTTAAGCATGTAAATACCACATGAAGCACATAAAATCTTAAAACATGAACATGCTATGAATGATATTATGAAAATAAAAAGCATGTACATAAATAAAATAGAAATTTAGAAATTGTTACCAACTTCCAAAACTCCACGCATGGTGGTTGACCCACCAAAATTTCTTGATAGCGGTGCTCCAAGTATGAGTCATTTAGTTCAAATGCACCCGCCATCAAGGCACCAAATCTCTCACGTTTTGAGAGATTCCTCACCTACATCAAATACACAAGGTGGGGATTTTGGTACCCATATTTTTCTTGGGTCCTATGGGGTTAGTCTTGTAAGGAACCCAAGCATTTTTATTTTTATCAAAAATAAGAACATTTAACCTTTCATAACAAAATTTTGCTAAATGGCCTTTGCGGCCACAATGTGTACATATGTACACTTAGCATACTTATGAGTGGGAGTGTGAGCATGATGTGCATCATAAGCATGTGCATGAGTATGAGGAACTTGTTTCTTTTGAAACAAGGATTCCAATCTAGTATGATTGAATGCACATGAGCTCAAATTAGAGCTCAAATTATCAATTTTATTTTTCAAATTTTTAATCTCATTAGTGGTGGCATGAAAAGCATGATGAGATGAAGAGTCAATTTTCTTTTTCTTTTGAAAAACATTATCCTTTTCTTTTCAACAAATTTTCTTTTAAAGACTTATTTTCTTGCAAAATGACTTCCTTTGTTTTTCACCATATCAACTTATTTTTCAAAATCATATTTCCTTCACATAAAACATTCAATTTAGACATTAAGGAAATATTCTCATTTTTTCAAATCCTCATTTTCTTTTCTAAACATGCAAGTTTATTTCTAAAAGAATCATTTTCTACATGCATGCAATTAATTTCTTTTTCAAATTATTATTTTCTAATTCTAAGCATGCAATGTTATTTCTATATGAGTCATGTTCCTTATGCATGCAAGCAATTTCCCTTTTCAAATTTTTATTATTCTTTTTATCATGTCATATTTCTCAAGCAATAATTGGAAAAATGTATTAAGTTCATCATATGACATATTAACATCCTCATCCTCGGATTCGGTAGTTACCTCAAGGGGGTTATCCCCTTGGACCATGTAGCACACGTTGGAGATGTCGCTTCCAACGTCCGAATCGCTCCCCGCATAGTATTGATCTTTCTCGCCAAGGGAGATGAGGGTTCCATACTACAAAAGCCGAGTCAAGATTAGTCATCTTAGACAAATAATCATTATCTAAGCTAGATACTAAAGCATGTAGGGCTTTTGCATTAGCCTCAATGTTCTTACCATTTAAGCAATATTCTTTATTAGTTGTGGCAAGATATACACTAAGGCCAAGTCCTTTGAGGAACAAAGACATCTTAACCTTCCAAATTTGGATGTTAAGAGTGTCAAAGGTGGGTGGTGACATGAAGTCCATTGTGAGTGTACAAATCTTGTGATTAGCCTAAAAGAGGATCTTTAACTCTTAGGTTGTTAGACCCAATATCAAGAGCACTAGCTCTGATACCAATTGTAAGATCACCTAGAGGGGGGGGGTGAATAGGTGATGGCTAATCTAATGGTCACTTATGAACAAATAATGCGGAATTAAAACTAAGATGACCAAATAAAACTTCTTTTAATTAAACACTTATGTATAACACAAGAGTGTTGCCGAATTCCCCTTGCGAGGCTCTGGACAAACTCCTCTAAATTCCCCTTGAATGGGTTGAGGTGCCGCGTTGGCTCTCTTGGTTGAATACAAGTGTTAGACAATCAATCCCAAGCAATTATATAACAATTAAGCACAAGGGTATATCAAGCATATAAAGATAGACAATAATTGAATGCAAGATATAAAAGAGACAAAGAGAAAGAGAGAGAGCAAGAGTGAGCAATCGCAAACACAAAGGGTTTGTTTCGAGGTTCGAGCACACTTGCTCTACATCCCCGCCTTCGACACACGAAGGATTTCCACTATGCACGATCCAACCGGATCTCTCCTTGGTGCCGCAACACCTACAAGCCCTCGGACTCCCAAGTCCCTTACACACCACAAGCCCACCGGCTCGTCGAGGCCGCACCTCAAGCTACAAGTCCTCACTAGGACCCAACAACACCAAGTCCTCACTAGGACCCGAAACAAACCGCGAACACAACCGTCCGCCTTCTCAAAGAACAAAGATGAACTTTGGTGATCACAACACTTGATCACCTAAAATCCTCTCACAATAACACTCCTATAGAATGAATAGCTCAATGGATGCTCAAGTGTTTGTGTGAGAAAGCAAGGAAAGAATCTTTGGTGAAAAACTCAAGAAAATCTCTTTTACACTCTTTGATAAAACTCTCCTTTTAATTGGAAGTATTGACTCTAATTTTGTGGAGAAAAACCCTTCAGAAAGACTGGGAAAAACTAGCTCTAAGGTCTCCAAAAATCTTGGCTCAAAACAATGACAAAACCCCCTTTTATAGAGGCCAGAAAAATCTGACCGTTGGGCTCTGTCAGAGCTTCGGTCGACCGGTCCGGTCGACCGGCAACGGTCAAAATCCGACCGTTGCAGCCTCCGGTCGACCGGCTCGGTCGACCGAGCACTTGGAGCAGAGAATTCCTTCTCTGTCGGTCGACCACTGCGGTCGACCGAAGTTTCCCGAGAGCAAGCTCTCTGGAGCGGTCGACCGGCCCGGTCGGCCGATCCTCCAGTGCACACTGGCGTGCACGTCTGTGCATGTCGGTCGACCGACCCGGTCGACCGGCCACTGTCAGTTCTGAAAAATCAGAACTGCCGAACCAGAAAAATGGGATTAAAGATTGGTCTTTTAACTTAATAAAAATCCCAGAAATTCACAGTAAATCCAGAAAAATAGTTTCAATCAAAATAAAACTGTTTTTCTAAAAATATGTTTTTCTAAAACTTGTTTTCCATAACTTCACAAAATACAAAAACAAGATATTTTGAACTTATAAAGCAAAGTGTGTATGGATATGATCCACCACACAATCAAGATGAAATATCTAGTTTTGACATAAAGCACTAAACTTGGTTTTGAAAGATATGTATATAGGTAACATCAAAATCAAGACATGTATTTTGTCCAATGAAAAATCTTTTTACCAAAAAGAAAGAGTCTTTTCTAACTAAAAATTCTTTTATGAAAAGACAATTAAATCTCAAGAGTGTGTGTGTGATATGACTTGAGCAATCCACCAATCTATTCTATCCTTTACATTTTAACTAAAACAAATAAAAATCTTATACCTAGACACAAGTCTTCATCCTCTTGAAGTCTTCACTTGAAGGCTTCTCATCTTCTTGACTTGGTCCAAGCTTGATCCAAAGCTCCTTGGATCACCCGTGCTAGCTCCAAATCTTGACATTTAATCCTTTGTTGAGCTTTGCACCTACTAAGATCTTGATAAAGAATCTGTCACTAATTAAACAAGATCATTAGCAAATATAACTACATGAGTTGATCATCATCAAAACTAGAGTGATAGGCCTTGGGCCAACATGAGAGTAGTGCTCTCTGTTTGTTTGGGTCGACCGGGCGGTCGACCGGGTTTGCCCAACGGTCAAAAATATGACCGTTGGCGGTCGACCGGGCGGTCGACCGCCAGGCCTGTCAGGCTGCCACATCAGCCTAACGGCTAGTTTTCTGATGGAGGTATAAATACCCCATCTCTTGGTTTTTTGACAAGACTTTCAAGAGAAAAATTTCAGTGTTTCTCTAGTGTTTAAACAAGTTTTCAAAATAGTTTTTGTGCTAAAAAGATTTCATCTTTATTGTTTTGGGTTTTTGGAAAATCAAAGAAAACTAGGTTTTTGGGATATTGTATTGGTTTTCATTTTCTATCATCTACAAGAGATTTCCCAAGTAGTTTTCTTGTTTCTTGTTTCCAAAAATACCTAGTTTCCACACTTGAGCTATCTTCTATCCTAATCTATTTAGGATCTTGTATTTGTGAAAAAAGGAAAGAGGTTTGTGGTTGAGATATACCACTTGTTATAAACTCTTGATTTCTTAGTTGCTCCCTCTTTGGTAGAGGTTGAGTTGTTGTATTGGGTTGGTGTTTGCTCCCTCTTAGGTAGAGGTTGAGGCTTGTGGTTTGCTCCCTCTAGTGAGAGGTGGAGATTGGTTGTAAACATCTTCGGTAGAGGTTGGTTGTGGCTACCCCTCGGTTGTGAGGTGGTTGTTTGAGAGAGGAGTTTGGTACTCCCTTATTGTAAAAATCCTTCTCGGTGAAGGTCCCTCGGTGGGAGTCCTCGGTGGACGTTGATAGTGGATTGGAAATCCTACACGGTGGTGTAGGCGGGGATGTAGAACAAGGTGCTCGAACCTCGAAACATATCTTGACCTTTGCGTTTGATCCACTTGTCTCTCTAACTCTCTCTCTGTTTATTTGTGTAAAGCATCATTTCATTCATATCATACATTGCTTGTGTTGTGCCTTGCATCATTTATATTGCCATATCTTATATGCTTGGTTGTTTGTGTGCGCCTCACTTGTACTTAATCAACAAGAGCTTCACATAGCACCTCAACCCATATTTAGGGGAATCAAGAGGAGTTAGTCCAGAGCCCTTCACGTGGTATTCGGCTCTTAGTCTTGTTTTGAGAGATCGTTGCATCACTCATCCATCTTAGTTTTAAAAGTTTGTTAGATTAGCACTTACACCTATTCACCCCCCCTCTAGGGTTTTTCAATTGGTATCAGAGCGGGTGCTCCTGATATTAGGCTTAACATCCTAGGAGTGAGATCCATTTAGTTGCTAATCTATTGTTTGCATTTGTTTGCTTGCACACATATAGTTTACCATGGACTTCATGACCCCACCTAGCTTTGATCCTTCCAACATTGTTGTTTGGAAGTATAGGATGTCCATGTATTTGAAGACCCTAGGCTTGCATGTCTTTCTTGCCGCTACCAAGAAATGCTATCTTGGTAATGGTGATCATATAAGGGCCAATGCACAAGCCCTTGAGGCCATTAGAAGCACATTACCTAAAGATTATCTTATGTGTGTTTCTAACATTGATTCTGCCTTTGCAGTGTGGAACAAATTGACAACCACCACCACCTCGAGCTTCAAGTACAAATCCAAGAAGAGGAGACTAGTGGAGAATCCGATTCACAATGCTTGATGGTCGAAGGGAATGACTCCTTGAGGTACAATCGGAAACTCAACTAGATAGTGATGATTGCTCTAGTTCTTCAAATGATTATGTTGATCCCCATGCTTTAAATGAAGAACTATCTATAGTTTGTGAAAAATTAATTGAAAAATATAATTTGTTGAAAAAAGAAGACATTTGCTTTAAATAAAGAAAATGAAAAATTGTCTTCTAAACTTGATAGTGTTTTGCAAGAGAAAGTGGAGATCTATAATGAAAGGAATTCATTGAGATCTCAACTTGATATGTATTAAAAGAAAATGAATTTTTAAAATCTAAAAATGATTGCCATGCTATTTTAAAGAAGAATGAAAACTTGTCTTCTAAAGTAGATTTTTTTTTAAAGAAAATGTTGCTTTGAAAAATAAAATAATTTCTATTTCAAATGATTTAGATGTATGTTTAAAGAAAAACATTGTTTTGCAAAATAAGATGGATGCACATGTTTGTCATGCTAGTGTACCTTCTTCATCTAGTCTACCTAATGCATGTACCTCTTCTTCTAAGATTAATGATGATATTTGTATGTTAAAAGAAGAGAGTAGATTGTTTGGGCTCCACTATGAGCCAATGTGCCATGAACCATACACGCTTGAAATCCTTGGTTCGAAAGAAACAAGTTCCATCTTTTCATGCACACCCTCCACGACATACACATGCTCCTCACGGACACACCCATCACATGTATGCTCATGTGTACACTTGTACACATTGTGGACGTAAGGGCCACCTTACTAAATTTTGCTATGATAGATTACATGTTGATAATTTAGTAAAGAATTTTGTTTGGGTTAGAAATGAGACTAACCCCATGGACCCAACAAGATGTGGGTACCAAAGACCACCCCTCCTATTATTTTTGATGTAGGTGTGGGCTCTCACATGACGTGAGAGTAGCGGCACCTTGGAGTGGATGCGTTCCGGACTTAAAGGAAACATTTTGGATGCATCACTTTCAAGGGATGTTTGGTGGAGATGACCACCGTGTTTTGGAGACAAGGAGAGTTGCCTTCTAGGTTTTGGTAACGATTCCTAACTCTCATTTATTGTTTTCATGCTTTTAATATTCATTATTAGCATGTTTTGATGTTTTATAGCATGTTTCATTGTCTATGGATTAGTATGTAAATACCATATTTATTAGATTGACATACATGTACAGTATTTGAGACACACATGCTTATATGAATCCATACTTAGTATTCTCACTTTTGTTTAAGCTATAATGTACATCATGAATCTAATACATGTGAATTTACATAGTAATCATGTTTAGTTTTATCATGATGATTTTTATATTTGTTTTTGATGCTTCATGTTTTGAATATATGTTTAGATGTTAGTTTTCATTAAAAGTAGGATTTATACTTGTGCATATATGGGCCACAAATAAATCTATATATATTTTGGGCTTGATTGCTTATTTGAACCCATTAGATGTGCTAGTATAGTCTAGTTTGATGATTCATGCATTTTAAACTTGTATTCTCATTTTTGAATTTGTTTTATGATGTGTGTTTCACTTCATGTATATGATTGTATGCCAAACTTTAAGATGTACATGTATACTCCTTGAGTCATTTTGCCTTTCATGCAAATCTTTATTTATGGACTCAATTGTGTTTAGGGATATGTATGTATACTCGTTGTGTTGACAATTCATACATATACCTTGAAATGAAATTTTGTGTTGGTGAAAATTTAGTTTTTTTCTTGATTTCGTGTTTATTTGTTAAACTTCATGTATATGTCTATCTTGTCCAAATTATTAGATATACATGTTTATCCTTTTGAGCCACGTGCCTTCATGCATATATCTTTGTGGACTCGTTGTGTTTTGGATATGTATGTATGCTTTAGTTTGTATAAGACATACATATACTTTGAAGATTAAATAATTTTGATGATTTTCATTGTTTCAAGGAATTTTGAGCTTAATTGGAAATTTCATAATGCCATGTCACACATTACTTGTACACTCACCATTTTTAAAAATATTTCTCATGAGTATGTTTTCATGAGCATGTATGAACTTTATTGAATATTGAGTGTTTCTAAGTGCTATGTGATTTACATGCGTTTTATGAAAATTATTTTTAATTTATTCCTTGCTTGAAGGATTTCGTACTAGTTAATAAAAGTTTTCCATTTAACTAGTTCGTATTCTTCATTTTGGTAGTGGATTTCAAGCACACTTTATTTTCAAATCTATTTTTGAAAACCCCTACCGTCTACGGGCGAAAGGATGGGCGATCATGTTCATGTATGCTTTCAAATAAAAATCATTTAAAACTTGAACCATGATTGGGTGGTAAATTATATGAGTTATACCATGCTACTATTGTTATTCAATTGGTATCATTGAACTCTTTCAATTTGTATCAATTTTGATCTTTTTGTATACTCATATATTTATTGTGTATGTATGCTTTCAATTGGTATCATCTATTGGTGATTGGTACTCATTCTATTTCATACACATACACATGTATTTGTGCTACTATATTTCTATATCTTGAGCACAAATCTTGTTTTTGCTAGAGCTTGAACTTTATTTTTATTTCAATTGATTTATTTTTCAATTGGTATCTTATTTCAAGCCTATGCATAGTATTTATTGTTATTTCATAAAGGGGGAGAAAATCTCGTATTTTATCTATTTAGTATTCCACTCCCTTGCTTATGATAGAAAATAATAGTTTTTCAATTTGATTATTTGTTTTGATAAACAATTAAATTGGTATCATATGCTCAAAATGAAAAATATTTACAATTGGTATCAAGATTTTGTTTTTGTGTTCATTTTTCAATTGGTATCAATATGCACTTCATTGTCATATTTTTAAATTGGTATCATAGTGTTTGAACACACCCTTATTGACTTTGTATTTTGCTTTAAAAAAAGGGGGAGAAGATTTTACTTGTTTTACAAAAGCTCTAATGCTTTCATTTTTAAAAAAAATAAATTAAAAAAAATGTTTTGATAGTATTTCCTATATGCAAGGAGAGCTTAACATCTCTTCTACATATAGATTCATGTTAAGTGTATTGTATATTGAAGAGCTTGACAACTCTTCTTATGTGGTACACGTGTGTAGGGGGAGCTTCACATCTCCTCTTATGCATTACATATTATACGTTATGTGAATTAGGGCTTGTCATCCCTCTTTCATGTAATGTATATGTGTAGGGAAGCTAACTTAGCGTCTTCCACTTCATGAATGTATATCGCATATAAACCTTTATTGATTGAACCCCTTCTTGATCTTTTTTGTTTTTGACAAAAAGGGGGAGAAAATTTTATTTTTGTGTTTTTACCCCTTTGTTGATGATTGACAAAAAGGGGGAGAATTATTTGAGAGTTTTATATGCATATTTATGTTTTTGCATATATTAAGTTTAATATAGTTTAATGTTAATTGTTAATTGGTATCTAGAGCATGTTAGTTTAATGTTAATTGGTATCTAGAGTATGTTTGTTTTGAATATTTCATTTGGTATCTAGAACCTTATATTGTTTATGCATATCTATGCATGTTTTAATATTCATTATTATGTTTATTTGTTTATGCATGAGTTAAGGGGAGCTTCTTTGAAGCTTAACTTTAATCCATGCATATATAACTCCATGAGTTTTGTCATCATCAAAAAGGGGAGATTGTTGGCCCAAAGGCCTTCCACTTAGTTTTGATGATGATTAACTCATGTAGTTATGTATACTAATAATCTTGTGATTTTAGTTACAGATCTTTAATCAAGATATTAGTCGTGATTAGCTTCAACAAGGAGTTTAGAAGCTTTTCATGGTGATTCCAGGGCCAAAGCTTCAAGATCACACATTGCCTAGCCCATGGATGGAGTTTGGATCGGGTCTACTTGAAGATGGAGGTCATTAAGAAGACTTAGGTATCCTATTTTAGATAGTGTGTTTTAGATCTATTGTAAAGCTTAGTATAGTTGATATGCTCAAGTGCACATTACACACACATGTTTCATGTTTTGGTTTTGGTTTCATGAATAGTTTGATTAAAACAAGTTTACTTTATCTTATGTATATTAGATATGTTCTAGATATACATAGATGCTTTAAACTTGCTAGACAAACTTATTTTGACTATCCTATTCATGTTTTGGAAAAATCAAGTTTGATAAAAATACAAGTGTTGGTTTTGATAAAATTTGCAAGACTCAAAAATGAATTGATATGATTGATATATGTCTTGAAATTTTTATCACAAATTTGTTTATCAAAGTAAAATAATAAACAAATTTTATGGTAATTTTGAAAGAGATAAAAGATTTTCTAAAATATTTTTAACAAGTGTTTCAGACCCAGATTTGTGACTGACAGGCTAGGTCGGTCGACCGGAAGACGTGCACAAGCCTGTGCACATTTGGCAGACACAGGGACGGTCGACCGGCGGTCGACCGAGTCTGAGAGCAGTGCTCTCTGTTTTTTTGGGTCGACCGGGCGGTCGACCGGGTTTGCCCAACGGTCAAAAATATGACCGTTGGCGGTCGACCGGGCGGTCGACCGCCAGGCCTGTCAGGCTGCCACATCAGCCTAACGGTTAGTTTTCTGATGGAGGTATAAATACCCATCTCTGGGCTGTTTTAACAAGACTTTCAAGAAGAAAAATTTCAGTGTTTCTCTAGTGTTTAAACAAGTTTTCAAAATAGTTTTTGTGCTAAAAAGATTTCATCTTTATTGATTTGGATTTTTGGAAAATCCAAGAAAACCAGGTTTTGGGATATTGTATTGGTTTTCATTTCTATCATCTACAAGAGATTTTCCAAGTAGTTTTTCTTTGTTGCTTGTTTCTAAAAATACCTAGTTCCACACTTGAGCTATCTTCTATCCTAATCTATTTAGGATCTTGTATTTGTGGAAAAAGGAAAGAGGTTTGTGGTTGAGATATACCACTTGTTATAAACCCTTGATTTCTTGGTTGCTCCCTCTTTGGTAGAGGTTGAGGTTGTTGTATTGGGTTGTGTTTGCTCCCTCTTAGGTAGAGGTTGAGGCTTGTGGTTTGCTCCCTAGTGAGAGGTGGAGATTGGTTGTAAACCTCTTCGGTAGAGGTGTTGGTTGTTGGCTTACCCCTCGGTTGTGAGGTGGTTGTTTGAGAGAGGAGTTCGGTACTCCCTTATTGTAAAAATCCTTCTCGGTGAAGGTTCCCGGTGGAGTCCTCGGTGGACGTTGATAGTAGATTGGAAATCCTACACGGTGGTATAGGCGGGGATGTAGAGCAAGGTGCTCGAACTCGAAACATATCTTGGCCTTTGCATTTGATCCACTTGTCTCTCTAACTCTCTCTCTTGTTATTTGTGCAAAGCATCATTTCATTCATATCATACATTGCTTGTGTTGTGCCTTGCATCATTTATATTGCCATATCTATATGCTTGGTGTTTGTGTGTGCCTCACTTGTACTTAATCAACAAGAGCTTCATATAGCACTAACCCATATCTAGGGGAATCAAGAGGAGTTAGTCCAGAGCCCTTCACGGGGAATTCGGCTACACTTGTTGATTGTATTAAGTATGATTGCAAGATTGTTTAAGCTTCCGCATTTAGAGCACTTAGTGTTCTAGATTAGCACTTACACCTATTCACCCACCTCTAGGTGTTTTTCAAGAAGGCCTCCCAAAGATTCGTATTCCTTTGAGTTTTCTCTCTCTGCTTGAAGGAATTTTAAAAAAAGAAGAAGATACGTGTTTTTGGAACCATGATCTCTTAAATAATAAATGATTCTATCAGTTATTCTTTTTTCAATTGGCCCTTTATCAAATTAGAAATTACATAATTAACTCTGCACATTAAATCCATGACAATTTAATACCTCTTAGTCTAATTATTGACTTTATTAGATCACAATTAATTTGTAAGATAGTCTACGCATTAAATTCACATATGCGAGCCACACATGTTGACTTATTCCAACAAAAAACAATAATGTGAATTAACATCTCATGATTACAATAACCTGTGTTTTCTTTTTCCTTGGCATAAATTTAGGAGATAACATGAACTAGTAAATGATGGCTCTTCTGATAAATTTTTTTTCCTTTTTGTTTTTGGCCAGTTGGATCAACCTAAAGGTTCCATTCCAAGAAATGTTTGGCGGACGCTGTTCAGCTCGCTGGCCTTGAATGGGAGGGCCGTCTACACTGCGGCCTCGATGATGCCCGCAATACTGCTCGCCTCTTAACGACCCTCATGCGCTGCGGCATCCGTTTCTCCATTACTAATTCACTGATAAGACAGCCGACCCTCGAAAATCGTCCACTGGATCGGGAGCTTATCATCACCACACCGGAGACCAATGAAGGAGATAATGATGGGTGCTCCTTTCCTATGCTATCCGTTTATGGATCCCATGGAAAGGGAGCGGTGCCCTTCCTGTTA